>KK118615.1:768790-818436 GCA_000611955.2 Stegodyphus mimosarum
GGTTTTTTTTTTTTTTTTTTTGTACCACTATCAGTAATATGGAGAATAAATTTCATTCATTTCCAACAATTCCTTCATGCTGTTGCATTTTTCACAAACATTGGTATATTATCTAAATATTTTGAACGCTGATGTTAGAAATATGCTTAACTGTGTCTTTTCAAAAATTTCTTAGCATTCTGCAATGTTACTCAGTTATTCATCTTGGAAAACATTGCAATCGCACGAAACATTGCATTAACATGATTGTAAATCACCAGTAACTAGAATTTATGATCTTGATGGACAACAATCAGCTGCTCTATGTGTTAATGTATCTAAATTGAATGTGCTGTCCTTCATTGTTCAAATATGAATTGAACATTAATATCTTTTGTTTTCAGTTTATTTTAATAATCTGTTTAAATTTATTGCACTGCTTTGCAGTAATGATGTAATAGCTAGCTGGTTTTATCTAAAGGTTACTGTCAGCCCATAGGTTATTAGTGTGAGTTAATCTTGATGGTTAGTTTAGTAATATGAATTTCAATTCTGGTCTCCACTGATGACTTGTAGGTAATAACTGGTAACCAGTGACCTTGAAAGTTATCCCACTTTTAATACTATATCTGATTCATATAATTTTAAATACATTTAATTTTTAATGCATCCAACTGATAATTTTTATGGATATTTGCAGTATTATTTTAATTTTTAAAAATGTTCTTAATATCATTACAGAAATAAATTATCAAATGTGTTTTTTTAATTTGTAGTTGTATGAATCATATTGATTTTGTTAAGGATATTTTTATGCTTTCTCTTTGTAATATGAATAATTTTGAATGATAGCATGCATGATTATTCAGAATCTTTCATATCACAAATTAAAGAATTAAGAAATTAATTAACAAATTAAATAATTTTGTTGTAGATATGAAACTTTATTTTATGATTTTAAGAAGATGCTTAATTTTACAAAAATATAATTAGAAAAAGATTTCTATTTTTGTTATTTGAAATGAAAAGTATCAACTTAAGCTATAGCTAATGGAGCTCTATCTTAAATGAAAGACAGCACTGTAATTCACATTAATACAGAACAAATACTGCGAATTACAAAACTACTAACTTAGCAGCAATACTTCAGTTGCAATCAAATTAAACTAATTCATGGCTTCTCATTGCCTTTTATATATATCATAGCCTATAGATCATTCTAGGAAAACCAATCTTAGATTGCAGGAAATGTGTTTTCTAAAAACTAATTTCACAACTCTAATGTTTATTTACACAGAATTGCAAGTGGTGCAGTAAACTAATTGAACACGAAAAAATTCACTCAGTGCCCATAAATAAAAAATTGTATAACACTGCAAGTTAACATAAAAGTAAAATAAATAATTAAAATAAACAAATGATTAAAAACAAGTGCAAACTAGATAAAAATTATTATAAAACTAAATACAAATAAAAACTTTAATATGTACATAAATTACAATAGTTTTAAAAGATTTAATTGTCATGTCCTGCCAAATCAAAATGAATATTGAGTTTTACTCAGTTTCCACACCAAAACAGGAAAAATTTCAGTTCTGTTATTTACATTGTGTGTTCAACTGAAGAATGTGAGTATTAAATTTACTGAATTGGAAAATTAGCAAACAAAACAGAAAAATAAACAAACAGAAAAGAGGGAATAGGAAAGAAATCTTTAATGTTTGAAAAAGTAAAATGAAATTAAAATTCTTAAAACTACAGAAAGAGAATAAGTTGCATTTTTAGCTCATAAATTATAAAATTTAGTTCTAATAAGTAATGTAAAAAATTTCCTCCCCCTCCCAGTTAAAAGTAATTCATTTTAAATGTGTGATAGTTAATTTTTAAATGCATATATCATTTTAACTCTCTTCTCCTTTTAACCTGGAAAACTTTTGAAATATTTTTGTATGATTAAAAATTTGGAAATTAGTACAACAAAACTAAGATATGCTTTTCAAAAAGAAAAGTAAAACTTTTCATACTGCTTCTAGTGTATTTACCTTTAGCTGCTTGCTGTTTTCAGGATAAAAATTTCATATTTTTGCATTCATCAAATTTGCTTATTGAAAGTATCTGTTTTTCATTACAAGTTCTTCGAAGTGCAACATTTTGGATTAACTTCTTTTCAGTGAATTGTCCTAGAAGTGCAATTTATAGTTTATAGAATATATATTTTTAGAAATATTGCAAAACTGAGTGCTAAAACTACAACTCTAATAAAAGTGTTGATAAATCTGATAAAATCTGTTGATACTCTGATAAAAGTGTTGATAAATTCAAAAATGTTACAGTTGTAAATTTTGTGATTTTCTTTCCTTTTAAAAGTGTGGTTTAAAACTGTAAGCTTTTCTGATTTCTCCATAGAGAAGGGTTTCAAGAAAAATGTGTAATGAATAACTACTTTGGAATTGGTGTCGATGCCAAGATAACTCTTGAATTCCATAATAAAAGGGAAGAACATCCAGAAAAATGCAGGTATAAATCCAGATAAATGGTCTTATACTTTTTTATTTGGTACTTCTCTGAAGTTCTATCATTATTTTCTTAAAAAGTATCAGATCCAAATTTCAGAAATTTTGTATATTTTCCATTATTTCAAAATTACTAATAAAATACTACATAAGTAATAAAAATTAATGATAATTCTTAAAGAATCTTTATTTTCTTTGCATCTTCCAATGTACATCCAGCCTGAAATTGGACATCGGGAGCTGGCAGAAATTGTCAGTGTAACGAATTATAAAGTTATTCTGTTATGTGGTATTTTATGCCCATAACCTTGGAGGGTTCAGTGTAAAATGGTATGAATAGAAATTGAATAAACTTAAAACAATGAAAACAGTATTTAAAAAATGATAAACTTGCAAGTTTGAAAACTTTTAGATTACAATTTAAACATCCTTCAGTCATACCACTAGAAATGTTAAAAATCATGTAATTTATTTTTTCTACAGATAAAAATATATATTGTTTTCAACTCATGAAACTAAATTTCTACTGTTGCAGAGCATTAAAATTTAAATTAATTTTTTCTGATTTTAGAAACTCCCTTTTCTTTTTAAAGTAAAATGGTATAAATAGCTAGAAACTATAATTTCTGAATGCTGTAATTTCATTTGCTGCGTCTTTTGTTGATGGATGTATTTGCATTTGCTCTACACCTGCAGTGGAAAGATCGGTTACATTGCTGTATGAAGAATTTATAATAAAGATTGCCTTCAGATAACTCCTCTGTATATTAAAATATTTTTATCAAATGCTTTTTCATTTTTATGCAAACATATTTCATTTGTATCTATAGGCAAACAGATGAACACGAGGATACTCTTGAATAGAATTTTCATTGAAAAATACTGCGCGGTGAAATTCACTGTTGATGGTCAGTTTGAAAATTTCCTCACAAGCAACTTTCACTAAATGGAGAACTTTCACTAAATGGCTTATTTGTATAAATGCATTTTAGCATTTAATCTGATTACAATTTTTTTTAAAATCATTCGTAATCGTAGTACCTGTGGAATATTGGTATTATTCCTTGATTCACTAAATCTGTAAAATATCCTCCTACCCCTAAGTATTATTTTTATTAAAGTGAAATTTTACTATTATCTTGGGGGTTATGGAATGCAGTTATTGAAGAGTAAAAGCATCTTCCTTTCCTTTGAAGTCCATTTCTTGGGGGGGGGGGATATAGACCTTTTCTTCTCTTCTTAAAATGTATTTCATTCAATACTTTTGTATTTGTGTTAGAGAGTGTAAGCAAAATTTTTAATATATTTGAAGCAACCTATTTTCTGCGATTTTACTATGACACTATGTTAATCTTGATGTAATTATACCTAAATTAGTATCGCTGTCAAACTCCCAACAGTTCCGGGTTTTGAGAATTTCCGGATTTTAGGTCATCATCAGTTTAAATCTAGTTAGATGGCATGTATACAAAGCAACATTGGGCTTCACCAATTGCTTACATCAAATAGAAAAATGCTAACCTGCTCACAATCACTCAAGGACCAGAAGTGCTATTCTGGACTAGATCAATATATCAAATGATTTATTGTAATTGGTGGCAGTGCAACCTCCCTAACCAGCAGGTGTTTGAAAATGATATGCCCAGAATCTCAGTTAGTGAGGAGAAAATTGCATTTACAGCACACTTGCTTTCTTTTGTTAAATATTGTGTTCTCTGTTTCTAGATTTTGTAAGTAGAGAGTTTTTTTTTTTTTTTTTTTTTTTTTTTTTTTTTTACTTTTATTTACTTACTGCATTGTTGGTCTGGATCAATATTCAAATATCAGGATTTCAGATTTTATACTATGTATCTGTTTTTCAAGAAAGGGCTTGCACTTTACGGTATTCCCATATTTAAGATTGTCTTCATTATGCAATTTTGGCTCTACTTTGTAAGTCATTATCTTAGAAAGAAATTACAATAAGCTGATGGGAGACAGATCAGGACTATTTTATTATTGATTAAATATGGATGGGTCTGTCCATTGAAGCTTGTACTAAAAAGCATCAACTGTACATAGAATTTGAACACAGAATTTTCAGACATTTGAACTACATTTTTATGTAGAATTCTTGGAGATGCATTCTCAGTTTTTGATCAACAGTAATACTTATAAGAATCCTAAATCATGCAGGGTGCATCTATGTCTGAGGAACTGTGAAAAGACAAAACATTATCCTCCACGTTTTGTTATTCAGAAGAGGCACAGAAGTATTACAAGATGGAATTGAAATGATGTAATTTGAATCATACATTTATATCAGTTTTTGATCTGGTTTCGGTATTTAACTTATAAAATTGCTAAAATGCTTAAACCAAGTGATGGGATTTGGCCACTTTATACCAATTCATTGGAACTGCTTCCAAAATGTTTGCATTTGAGAGAAGTGTTTCTTACAATTCAATGCCACTGGGTGGAATTTCCAGAACCGACCATTTATGGGAGGAAACACGGGGTTTTTCCAGACCCACTGGCTGGACCTATGTTCAGACAGCTTTGGCCTCCAGGGTAAATAATCAGTCTTCATGGGGACTAGAGCTATCGTACATTCGGTGGTTGGTTCGGGCTTGGCAGAGACCGTACTGATACTGTCTTATCCGTCACCTTGGAAGTGAAGATGTTATATAGTTAGATTTAAGGGCTGTCCGAAGGGTGGTGTTCCCCGGTCAGTGCTTGGTGATGGATGATGTTTGAGTAAAGTACCCTTGGGTTGAACGGTGGGAGTGGCGCCCCTCTGGACAGCCTCCAGAGGTGGGACAATATTCTATGTATGGCTGCTCAAAGAAGCGGCCAGGTAATGGAGTCCTTCCAATGGTTTTCTGTCTGTTTATATAAATTAGTAGGGTGGATGTGATCAGCCAAAATGATCATATAATCCTTGGCAGCTCTCAGTAATGTGACCTTACATGGTAATGATGGGTCCCCATGATATGGCTGCCCAAAAGGTGAACCCTGCCATTTTTCACTCTCAGCAGCAAGCAGTCTCTGACATATACTCGGGATGGTGTTTGCCAGTCGTACACTTGACCAGAAGTCTGAAACAGTGTGAAGTGAGACTCGTCCAACCAAATGGCAGTCTTCCATTCCCCTACAGTGCAGGTTTTATGATTTTGTCAACACTTTCTTCTCTTACAAGCATTTTGATCACTTATGGATGGCTTTTGAATTGCAGCTTGCCCCAAGAAAACCTGCTTGTGAAGGTCTCCTGTTTTGGTGCTGATAATGATCATCTGTCATAATCAGTCGACATGCATTTTCATCTGTGATAATCAGTCAACATGCATTTTCATCTGTGCTATGATTTAGTGGCTGCAACTTTTCCAGTTTTCCTGTATGAGTAAAAATCTTAGATACTGTGAAGCACCAAAAATTTGCCCACATTCAGATACATTTAGCTCCAATATGATGGAATCACAACTGCGCAGAGCATTGCCTCGATAACGAATGACACTTGCAGTGTATTGAGGATGTTGTACAGATGGCGTTAGTGAGCAAACACAGCACCACGAGCAGCTTTTGCAAAAATAAACATTTCAGTTCAAACATGCATTTTACGAGGTGTTCCCATATTTTTGTCCAAACCCTGTGTGTATAATTTTGTAGATTATTTTTTGTAACAAACCAAGCATTTACTAGAGTACACAAAACATATCTGTAATTTGTTTAGTATTGACATTTGTCAGATTATAAAATGCTTATTGTTCACATTTAATCAATCCATTACTTATTAACAGACTGAAGATTTACAAGCAGTAAATGCATTTCTTAATTTAAATTCTTTATTTTAGTTTTCATGATAATGTTTGACTGAAAGCTGTTATGAGAATTTGCAGCTTTACTATAATTAATAAAAACTCTGTCTAATGCTATAGGTTATAAAATTGATTCATGATTTTTTTTTTGAATTCATATAGTTTTTTTTAATTCTTTATGTTGTTAAAATATGGTTTTTATTATTAAAGTGTTTTGATTGACTGCAATAAGTTCATTCATGCAACTGAAGTTTTGATTTTTATTCTATAAATCTTTTATCTTAGTTCTAGCCTCAGTAATTTGTATCAGCTGTATTTTTATATATCTTTTGATCAATTTTTTTAATCCATTTTTCTTCTTCCTTTCCTCTCCGCCTAATGTCTAAAATAGGTCTAGGACACGAAATCTTATGTGGTATGGTGTCCTTGGTGGAAAAGAGCTTTTACATCGTACCTTCAGAAATCTGGAGCAGCGAGTTCATTTAGAATGTGATGGTAGGCGAATTCCTTTGCCTTCATTGCAAGGCATTGTTGTACTTAATATTCCTAGGTGAGCTTCAAATTGAATATGTATATATATGTACTTGATATATTTTTATACATAATTAATATATAATGTATATATGTTTGGATAAGAAAGCAAAAAATTTGTACCAGAATTGTTAAATTACTTTTTATACACTTAATTACCACATTATCAATATATATATATAGCAGTATCGCATATAATGTGGGTAATAAGTTCACTGCCACTATTCCAAACCTTTAGAAACCAGGCTTATCAAGGAACTAACTAAAAAATTGTTGTAGGCTTCAATTTTTTTTTTCTCCCTGTTTTTCAAGAAACAAAATACGGTTAATAAATTCAAATGGCCTTATTAAAAATAAATTTTAAAATTCCATGTTTTTTGTAATTTGTTTCAAATATTCAATCCATATGGATAATAGCCAGTCTGTTTCTAATCAAGTGTTTAGTGTTTTAGTCACTACTTTTGATAAATAAGCAGCTTTAGCCATACCTTACAGTCTGCATTAATGTTTCTTTTTGATAAATTTCTGAACTGATGACTTGCCCATCCCTTTATTTCATGGTCTATTTTAGCAAATGAGGCACCTTCTTCATGACACTTGACTACCTAAAGCTTTTGTTCTAAATTGAGCCACTTATCCTTTTTGATGACAGAACTGCTGTAACATCCTCTTTTTGCACCCATTATTATTATTATTATTTTAAAAAGGTATTTAAATTTAATGATCATGACTGGACTTTATTGTAGATTTGCATAGTGAAAATTACAAACAAAAGTTAATTCAAAACACAAAAGTTAATTCAACATTAAAGACCGCAAACTACCATTGGCTAGTAAGCAGCATACTACACTTATACATTAAGAGCAACAGTTGTGACTTCACTGAACTGCAATTAGAGTAGTATCGTTTACACACTTCATTCTTAAGATCTTGAGTTCTGAAATTGCAACTGCTTTTGTTAAATTGAGGCAGAGTTAGTGCCAGAACCAGCCATACCAAGTGTCAGAATTTTGAAGCAGCAAAAGTTTTAGAATTTAGAAAGTACTGAAGGGTATAATTTAGGAAATAGAAAGATTGCACTGGTGACAAAAAGTATAGAGCTGGTCCTGAACCAAGATAAAAGTCACAACAGAGCATACTTTGTTAGTGCTGTGCTCGCCTTCTCTGATGATAATTGGAACCAAGACTAACAATAGATTTTTTGCCACATTGTGCAAGCTGTTCTGTGTGGTGGTTAAATTTTGCTTGCCTTCTCTAAATACCATCACCTTGTGTAAATGCACTAGTTGCTCAGCTCTAACAGTGACCCTGAGTGGAACTCAGAGCTCAAGAATAAATGGCTTTAGCATAGATGCATATCTATACATCAAAGAACCTGTGAAATGATTGAAATGTGCATCACGTCCCATAACTTTAAAATTTCACAAAAAGAGAGATTTAACTATATAAGGGAGAAAAATTATCATTTATGAATTTTAGAAAAATAATTTTCTATACTGATTTATTAGAATTAATTTTTGTTTTCTGAATTAAATTTTGTTTGTTTTTAAATTTTCAAACTGGACTGTAATGAATCTGGACTGATCATAGCGAGACTATTGCTCACTCTATCCTGAAGATTGTTTGATACAGTAGTTTTTGCAATAAATTTTTTTCTTACTTTTACATGTAATTATATATTTTTTGCTTATTTATTTACATTATTTGTAGCAATTTAGTAAGAATGTAATGTAGTGTAATTTGATTTCTTTTCGTCTTTTTCGAGTTATATGTACTATGTGTCTTAGTGTCTGTGTGTTTGTGTGTGTCACTTAACTTTTGATGTGTCTGTCCAAACCCTAGGAGGTTTGGCAACATCTCATCAGGTACCATTTCTTGTACAGGCTCACAATGGCTTGTTCAATGCAATCTGCTGCTTCATGTACGAAGAGCACATCCCACATTTCATTAGCTATTTCCACATTTGTGAATTATTGCAAATGGCATAATCTTGAAAGAATATATGAGTAGTCTAAGGCTGAACAACATCATACGCCATATGAAAATGGCATTAATGACCCTACATTTCTGTGCAAATTCAGGTTTGTTTCTATGCAGTTTGTCCCTTCCAGAAGTTTGTATGCATTTAACTGAATCATCCTGCATATTTGGATGAACTTATTTACCCATAACTTTCTGTGAGTTAGGAAAACATGTTTTTCAATGTAAAATAATCATTCACTTAGATAATATTTTTCCCTTGCATAATTATTTCATATTTATTGCATATTAAAAATAAGCAACATGAAGTTTTCTCCTAATAGCTAAAAGATTTTAAGCATCAAGTTTTACACTATCTTTGAAAAATATGTGTAATGTCCTTGAAGTCTTCAATTTTATTGCATAAAATTCCTTTTTTTTTTTTGGCAGAGAAGGCAGGTTTGTTGTAAATTTTACAAGTCTAAAAATCATTTCATTTTGTTATTATCTGCATATCCTTCAATTTTAATGTTACTTTGCTGTATCCCCCCCCTTGTACAACTTTTTTGTATACCCTTTTAGTAAGATTTTAATTGTTATCAGTAAGTATAGTTCAGTTTAATGTTTAGACAGTGGTTTGTTACAGTAAATTTTAACTTTTAATTTAATTTTTATGGATGTGCAGTCCATTTCTGCTGTCCTCCATTTTACAGTTATCGGAATTTCTAACCATTTCATTAAAGTCTAATATCAATTTTAAATGATGTATCAAAAGTGGACAACTACTACTATATTTTGTTAAAGATTGTGGGCCTTTCTTGTGGCTTGGATCATATTTTTGCTGCAAGCCATAGAACTGGATTTTTAATGCATGCAACAAAGTTTGTAGCATTAATAACAGAGCAATAAACAGTAATTTTGAAAAAGTAGTATTGTATGGTTAGTATAAAGATAGAATATAAAACAGAAGTCCACAAAATCCACACAACATAGGATTTGTGGTTGTGTGGGTTTCAGGTCATAAATGAAAAATAATTAGCTTTAGGCTAAAAATAATCAGAATAAATAGAAACTGATTCATAAAAGGCATACAAAAGTGATTAATTTCATTTTTATAAAAAATTGTGTATTAAATGTATTTTAATTTTATGTAAAAAATAAAAAAAAGGATTATATAAAATTATTTTCGTTTTTTTTTTTAAACATCTGTGTATAGTTTATTTTGAAGTTGCTATACTAATATGATGAAAAAAGTACCATTTTTCTTCTGGTTGTTAATAGAAGTTAAAAATTCTGGTTTTTTTTTCCATTATCATAAAAAGCAGTTGTCATCAAGTAGAAATGCTGTTGTTAATATACCGACGTTTTTCAAGCCAAGCTGTGTTAATTGTCAGTACTATATAATACAAATACTGAATGAGAAGTATAACATGTTGTGCAAGGAAAGAATAAGTACATTAGAAATTACTTCCTATTAAAAATTTTCATTTGATATTGCACTTCTAAATAATATAGCAGTATTACTTAAAAGTTGTGTAAGAAAAGAATTCTTCTGACATCATATTTTAATTCTCTTTAATATTTTGAAGTTTTATTTAATTGTTATCTGGAAAAGTTTAAGAATATTCTTTTCAGCTATGGTGGAGGATCTAACTTTTGGGGTGGAACAAAAGAAGATGATGTGAGCATTCTTACATTGTTACTTTTTATTAGTCTTAAGTAAAGTAACAATTTCTGCTTAATTTCACCTTTTAGTTTATATATAAAAGCATATTGTAAAATTTTATTCTACAAACTATTATGAGTTTTTTCACTATAAATATACTGCTTGATGTACCTGAAAATATTTGCTTTCTATTTATTAACATAAGCATAAACTAGAAACTATTATAAGTTCTCCGCTATGAATTCATAGTTTAATGTGCTTTAATTAGTTAATATTTCTTTTCTGTATTAAATTAAGTTTAAAGACCATTTAATCACTTGTAGTCATTCAGATATGAGATAATAATAATAATTCTCAGCTTATGTAGTATATTCTGTATGTAATTTCAGCTTATGTAATCTGTCATTCTTTTTATTAGTGCATAAATAATAATTGGTGTCTATAGTTTTGGATTATACAATTTGCAATTTTAAATGAAATACTGCATCCTTAAAATAAATATAAATGTTCCTTCAGATTTTTTACTGAAACATTATTTTAATAAATTTTTTTAAGTTTTTGATTTGTTAAACTTGTTAATATATTGCATTAGGTTTTTCAAAAGAATTTTTGCAAAGAAATGATTTTAAATTATTAATAACACACAAGAAAATGCCATGTCATGAAACTTTTACTATTATTATACTGAAAATTCAAAATGACTTTTGTCCTTGAATTGATACATACACACATTATATAATAAATGTAATTATTGATTACTTTTTTTCTGTTTCACATTTATTTTCACAATTATAGCGACAGTCAGAAAAGTTTCTTTTTGATTTTAGCTTGAAATGCAGCCACATGTACATTTAGTCCGTGTCTATTTTGATCATTTAATTCCTTCCAAGATGGATTTGTTCTTTTTACTGAAGCACTGTTGGAATTATTTTTGCTTTGATAACATAGAAAAAATCTATGTTTTTCCTTACATTTGTTTCAGAAGTTATTAGAAGGACGGTTTTTCACACTGTGCAAATTAAAACACAATTCCCCCCCCCCTTCAAATTCCAAAACTCTTTACACAAATTCTACTCTTTTGCACTGAATTTTTTTTTTAATTTAAGACAATTAAAAAGCTCATGATTGCGTAATCATCTACAAAAATTCTGTGTGTTTTTCATTTGCAGTGGAAACACCAGCAGTAACAAAAAAATCCTAAGCGTCAAAATCTCTGCATGCAGCCCAATCTGTCCATAATTTCCTCCAGGTCAAAGTCATGGTTCTGTAAGTTCTAAAGTCATGGTAATCTGTATGCCAGGCTGTGTTAATGAGAGTTGAGCGATGGCAAATATTAAAGTGAGGTTTCCAGAAGACCCTCCATGTTAATTACATGGAACAAGCTACCTCAACACTTTCTAAAATTATATGTTGCCAACTTGAATGTTGATAACTTGAGACACTCTTCGTTTCCATTGCATTGCTTTTTTCAGATAATTTGTTGATGAACTGAATTTTTCGTAAAGTGAGGTGTTTCAGATTCGAGGTCCCACTGTATATTAAAAATAAAAGGGAAATTGAAAATAAAAATTTCTCCTTTTTAGTAGTATTATTTTATTTTTATTTTCGCATTTCTTCCCCTCTCCCATTAAGATGATAAAATTTGTGTGTGTGTGTTTTTTTTTTTTTTTTTACTCTATGGTGTTGATATTTGCTTCAGTATTCACACTTTTGCTATTCCATTGTGATTATTCTGTTTTTGTCTTGCATTTTTTTTAAACATTTTTCATTTGGTTAGTAGTGTAGTTAATACTTCCATAAACTGGTGATTCCTTGCCTTTTGATTTGATTGCAAAAACATTCAAGGGTACATATTTCTAAAGGGCTATTTCTAAAATAAACACACTTATGTTTATTTTATGATTAAATTTTATGTACTGATATTAGCATATAGCAGTTTCATTTAAAATTATTGTACCAAATATGAAATGAAATAAAGGCAAGGGGAAAAAAGGTTTCTTATTTAAAAAAAAATTATATAACAATTGTATCAGATTTAAAAATTTAAGAAAGAATTTTTTGCGAAATATGTAAAAAGAAACTTTTATTAAAAATAAAATTATTCCAAGTTTGTGAAAATACTTTAATAATCTACTATTTGAAATGAAATTAATAAAAATGCAATAGATAATTATTTCAGCTGCTGAGTGCATAGAAATGTTGCTGTCCTGATATGTGTATTAACCAAAATTAATATGTCTTTCTTGAGTAACTTCCTAAATGTTTCATGTCACTAATAGATTTTTTATTCATGTCTTTATATATTTTGTTTTTACACACAGTATCAATTAACAGGTATTTTATGCTCCTGCTTTTGATGATAAAATATTAGAAGTAGTTGCTGTGTTTGGTACTGTCCAAATGGCTGCTTCAAGAGTAATAAATTTGCAACATCATAGAATAGCTCAGGTAGATTTTTATTATCACTGTAAATTTGTATGCAGTTGTTAATGTAGAATGTTTAAGCTTATTTGGGGGGGAATATGAATTTAATTCATTAAGAATGTGCTTTTTTATATAAATATATAACCATTATAATTTTCAGAATTCAAACATTATTATTTAACTGGCAATTTTTTTACATGTGTGGTACTTATTAATGTAGTATAATAATTAGTGAAATGAAATGTATAATCAGTTATAAAACATTTTTTTTCTTTTTTCTGAATTGAATTAACTTGAAACATCTTTATTCATCCTTAAATTTTGAACATAAATGTGTGCTTGTAGCTCCAAAACTTTTAACAGTTTAGCATAAAGCATAAAGGAAATAAATTTGTGGGTGTTAACTTTTAAAAAACTGCAAGAGTGATTTTGACAGAACATCGTAGTTAAGTTTTATTTGAAGTGTGGAATCCAAATGTAGGAGAAAAAATTCCAGTTTTATGTCAAAAAATTTATGTGGAATGCTATACACCTTATCCACAAAATTGCTTATGTGGCTTTTGTTTTGCAACCATTGTTAATAAACATATAATTACAGTTACAAAAAGGTTTTAAATGATGCAAGTATTCATGTTTTAGTACTTTTAAATTAAGAAAATGCAATTTTTTTAAATTACTAAATGTAACTTTCATAATGTTTCAATCTTCATAGTCCTGTTTAATGAAAATTAATGTTTAAAGGCAAAGATTAGCCAAGGTATTTAACTTAAAAGTTTGAGATTGTATTTAGAAGTTGTATGCAAATTGAAGAAACAAATGTTTGCATTTGTACCTCATTAAAAATGAAATATCAATTTAGAAAAAGGTTTCTGATAATAGTTTAAGTCATGAGCATTGCCATGAAAAGTATTGTTCAGCATAATTTTTTTTTTCAAAAAAAAATGTCCTATTCAGAGAATCTTGAAGAATTTGTGTACCAGAAAACAATGGCAGGCATCACTGTTATCGTTTAAGTTAATTCATAACATTATCAGCTTAGATGAAAAATGTTCCTAATTTAATGAATTTTTTTATATGAATACTAGATTATTATTCTAAAGTAATAAAATATGTGAGAATATTAATAACACATTTCTAGTATTTGTATAATTTGAAATTATGTGTATGAAAATATTTTGACATTTTGATAAAAAAATTATAAATTAAAGAATGTTTATGTAACTGACGCACTAACTTACACGCTTTATAAGGTATTTCTCCCGCCTTCTTCACATGCCTTCGTGGTGTAGTGGTCAGCATGCTCAACGTGTAACTGAGAGGTTCATGGTACAATTCCCGGCGAAGGCGTTGCTCATTTTTCATGTCTCCTGCTTCAAATAACCTAATGTCTACAAACTGGCTCCCGAACTGAAAAAAAGGTGGTGGATGATGATTCTTCAGCACTGGGACTTGGCGATTGGTGCCCCCAAACCCCAGTCACCCTTTAAAAGGGGACACGCAACTGAAAGGCCGGTGGTTCGATTTCCAGTGAAGGCATTGCTCATTTTTCATGTCTCCTGCTTTGAATAATCTAATGTCTCTGCAACTTTATTTAACTTTTTACATGCTCTTACTTTTTATGCATTGTTTTTAAAATGATTATAAGCATTTCTTAACTGTTACTATAGGAATTGGGAAAGGCTCTGTAAAAGTTAAATTTCATGTATTTTTATAAAGCTGATTTTTTAATTTAAAAGTATTAAAAGATGAATATCACTTAAAACATTTTTATAACTGGAAGTATATGTCTATAATCAACTGCTACAAAAACAAAAACGGCATTAGGACTTTTTTGGACATGGTGTATATAAATTTAACATACATCCTAAATCAGGCCTGTAAAACAGGAAAAATGAAATCACTTAATTAGTCGAGTGGTGAAAGTTAATCAAAAGTGATGATTACTTTATTTATAAGAATTTAGTTACTATATTTTATATAATGGCAATTTTTGAATAAAAAGGATAAACTTTGAAACTGAAAGGTATTTTTAAAATGTTCTGTATTATATAAATATATGTTAGCAGTATATATGTATGTGTGCAAGCATTAAATTATTAATATGTAATGATCAGTTGATGATAATGTTTTGTGGTCTTCATTTCACAGTGTAGATCTGTAAAAATCATCATAATGGGAGATGAAGGTGTTCCTGTCCAAGTAGATGGTGAAGCTTGGATCCAGCCTCCTGGCTACATTTGTATTGTACATAAAAACAGAACACAGGTTCTTTGTAGAAACAGGGTATGTTAATTAAGACCTCACTTTTTTTATAGTGTAGAGATTGTAAAGGTACTAATAAATTATTATGACAATAATAATAATAATAATGTTACAATAAACAATTGTTATATTTCTGTTTGATTTTTGAACTAAAATCTTTTTGCATTATTATACATAGCTGGATCTGTAAAAGGACAAAAAAATATTTTAGAAAAATAGGATAGAAAAAATTCTTGTATAAAAAAAAAAAAAAAAAGATCACAATGCATGTGAATGTTATATAAATTAAACTACTATCAGGGGAGATCTTGCTTAAATAGTGTGGAAGTCTGTTGACCTTTTTTAGTTAATCACAAAAGAATACTTCTGCTACAATATAGTCCCGTAATTTTTAGAGATCTTATTTTTAAAAGTAAGCAATGAAATTTGCACTGTTCATGTAAAAATCATGTGTAATGAAAACAAGTTTCAACATGTTTGGCTTTCTAGGGTTGCAAATCCATTCATATCTTTGCCTTTATTTTTTGAAATATGAAACAAAGGCTCAAAAGACAACTGACAAAAAAATTCCCAATAATACGGGGACTTCTCCTCTTTCAATATAAAATTTCCTCTTTCCAATAAAGAACAAACTCTCATGTGATGTCCCTCACCATGCGGCACATAATTAACACTCCTTTTGGACTATTCTAAGTGTTTTTGCAGAATGCCAACCAAGACTGCATTTGTTGCAGTCGAACTGTACATGTAGCTATTTTAACAGATATGCTGCAGTGGCAAACTGTCTCAGTGTGTATTAAGATAAAGCTATTAAATTTTTAATCTAAATAATTAAAATCAAACTATATTTAAAATAATTTACAAGTACTAACCACTTACAATAATTAATACCGTATAAGTTATTTGTATTTTTGTAAATATTTTTAAACATTCTATAACAAAATGAATATTATTGATATTGCATTAGATCTCGTATAAAAATTTTGAAATTTCCATATGTTAATGTTCCTTATACTATATGTACATACCATAGATCAAATCACCTCAAGACTATGCTTTTTAAAAAATACTTTATAAACATTTTAGCAACTTGAAACATCTATGAAAATGTTGCATGAAAAAAGGAACCCAAACCGCTGCATGCAAGTAGGTCCTTTAAGTGATGAAGAAATTCAACTTGTTGCTCCTTTTGCTGAAGCAGTGTTAAGTCTTATCAGAAGGTGAGGAAAGTTATGTGTATTAGTGCATTTTATGCGTATGTAGTGAAACACAAGAATAATGTATGGCCTAAATATTTTATTTTTATGAATGGATTATAATTTCTCTAAAATGTTACAAAATATTTTTATAGGCATGTTTAAATTGCTTTCATTTGTGGTAATAATGCAAGTGAATGTAATCTGTGTCATCTAATTCTGAAAATATGCTTATTACGAGAACTGTGTGATTAATGTTGCCATTAGTAATAACATAAATTTTGTTAATCTTGCATTAGGTACATTTCTGTGATTCACCACAAAAAAACTATCATCATCAGTTAGCCATCTCTGCTACATTTGAACATGTCATACTAAAAATAATTATTAATTTGGAATTTAAAAACATCTTAGCAGTAAAGGGAAGCATCCTAGTAGTAAAGGGCTGTGTTTTTAATAGATTTAAATCTGATAATACTTATATATTTATTTAGTTAGTTAATATTTTAGTGCATTTTATTTTTCTGATTTCAAATTAAGAATGATTATTTTATTTTGTCCTATAAAGGGACAAGTAGGTTTCATTGCATTTTGTATAGTTCTTAAATATTTATATTTTATTTAAATATTATGTCATTGAATAAAGCTTGATTAATTTGCAAATGAAAATTATTTTAGGTTTTTCAATCTTTTTCCTCATATTGAATTTTTCATATGAAAATTTACTGTTTTGTCTAAATTTTGCATTTTGGTGTTTATAGTATAGTAATTCATGTATTTTTACATTAGCATTAAAATAACAGCAATATCTCATTCTGCTGTTGAACAAGAACTACTGCCTATTGCTCTACAAGTTGCTAATTGTATAGAAAAATTATATCCTGGAGGTAAAATAGCAGAAGGGGTAAGAATTGCTTTTCACTGTATAATATGTGTTTGCTTATCCTAAACATATAAGATGTCTCAAATTTCTTTTTATTAAAATAATTCAACCAGTGATTTAAGTTAAGGACACTAAATATTGAATCATATATATATATTTTTAAAATTTTTTATTATTATTATTATTTAGAATGTTACACGTCAAATTTTAACTGACCTAGTCTTTGCTGTTCGCCATCTGTTACAAGAAGTGTCAAATTTTCTTCGAGAAAAAGGCGAAGAAATTGTGAGTAATTTTATAAAAATTCTTAGTAAAGTATATTATGAACTTGAGCTTATATCAGACTCAACTTAAGAGTTATTTTATTTGCACTTTATGAATCATTGATATATTTTATTTACTAATATTTCCTTCCTGTTTTGCTGCATTTAATTATGTAAAAAAAGTACCATACATTGTAGAGCATGAAGTTTTCTTTTAGAGAAAAATTAAGTATATATTCATGATAGTATAAAATAAATAAAGTTAATGGTATTTTTCATGACTAAAATAGTAATTTTTAGTTTATGAAGTTAATGCTAGTATAAAAGTTTCAAATTGCAGTTATTTAGATTGTTTAGTAAATCATATTATCAGTCATATTGATGAGTTACAAAGAAAACTATACATGTATTAAATTTATCCTTGCCCTTGCATTTTTTAGGGGAGGGGAGAAACAAAAAAGGATTTATAATAATTATCATTATTCTATTCAAATTTTCATCGTTGCACCAGTCATTCCTTGCATTTGACGTCTTATTTTCATTTATATGAGGGAAAAAAAGGTAAATAGGTAAGAGATATAAGGTGTTTCAAACACACAGCTGTACTAATTATCCTACAAACCAAAGTAGTGTAAAATTAGCAAAGCAATAACCTTGTGTTTGGCATAGATTTAGTTAAGAACGCAATCGATTTTGAAGGCAAATAGTCCCTCTTCATCAGGCAAGACATCCACAAGACTGGAAAGCTGCAGGTGCAACGATCGTATTTATACCCTACAGCAGTGAAGCAAATGAAAGGGTAGTGCCATCTGTTGGCAAAAGTATTTCGAATAAAGTAGCTTTTAAAAATTTTCGTAATATGATTTTTTATAGTAGAAATGTGTAAAACTTAAATTCATATCCTGGCTTCTTAAGAGAGGGTGAATGATTATAGAAATAGTTCTTAATGTTTTGCATAATCACAGTTAGGAAATGAAATTCTGATATGATTAGAATTTTCTAATATGTAATTAGCATGTTTAGAATCTGTCAATAAATATTGCTGATGACAGCTGTCAGTATTAAGCATTGAAATCTAAGTTTCTAAATCATTCCTTTTATGTCAGCAGAATTTAAATATATGGGATTTGATTTAAAAAAAAAGTATGAAGGCTGATGCCATATCGGCTGAAAAAAAATATGCAGAACAAAGCCATTCAGTACAGTTTAACTCTGGATCATGCCTCACACATGCTCTAATTTATTGGGTCATGTAGAAAGTTTTTGCAATAAGTACAAATGAAGGAAAATTTCATTTAGTCAGATAAGCAGCATTGTATTCTCTGGCCTTTTTGTCATCTCTGTGGTAACTGTAAAAGTCCTTTTTACTTCATTGTACGAAGTAAAGGAAGTATTGTAGTCATAAAATTTCAAGTATTCAATCTTGAAAAATTTCAACGAAAATATCCATTTTGATCGCTCTCAAATCCATTTGAACAATGTTTTTGTCTGACATCTGTACATACAGACAGAATAAAGGACTTTTCCAAAATGGATTATAAAAGAAATTCAGGAGAGATTTTTTTCATGACGTATGTGATACTAATACTATACTTCATGACGTAATGTACCTACGTACGTTTGATGTATCTCGCATAACTAAAAAATGTTGAAATTTTGTGAATGGAACTGCTGTAGCATGTAGTTGTGCACCTCCCTTTTTGGTTGCAGTCAGTCAACATACTCAGAAAGCTAATTTGTACTTAAAAAGCCTAAAAGCTGCAAAGTGATAAAATACTAATTTATTTAGTAGAACAGTATTTCTGTTATCTCCTAGAAAAGAAGGGGGGAATTAAAAATTTTGAACCTCAATGCTAGTGTAGTGAAGTGTTTTAGTATTGTCTAAAGCCAGTAAAAATTTTTTAATTAAAAAGTAATTTAGAAAAATTGTAAAAACTTTATAAAAAAAAATTTATGAAAATGGGGAAACAGTTCAGTAAGACCAAAATTTTGAAGAAAAATTAATGAATCAATTATTGCTCTTAAATATATATGTATGTTACACATACATGTATGTTACACATACATATATGCACACTCACACAACACACACACTCTCTCTCTTACCCAGCTCGGTGAACTCACTTTTTTTCTTTTTATATGTTGGTAAATTATGCACTTTTTGCTTTAAAAGTGATTGAATTATGTTGTTCTTTTTTTCTGGTAAAGGTTTCAATGCCTTTTGGTAATCTGCATGCAATAGTTGTAGAATTGTCAATAAAAGTAGTGCTAAGCCTAACGAGGCCACCATTGGTTTACATTTGAATCTCTTAGTACAACAGCAAATTAAGTCAGTGGATGCACCAACTTCAGTGTCTTTTTGCCCAGTGGGACCAAAAGTTAAGTTTTAATTTTGTCGTCCGAAAATTCTGTCTTCCTGCCTGCTGGCCAAATTGCTTGTTTTAGCATAGAAACTCTTCATTTTAATTGTAAAATTTCCCTTTTTTCAACTGTATCTGGTGTTTTAGGTTTTTTGTATTTTACAATTTTTAATGAAAATGTTTTTGGTTTTTATATATTTTTGTTTGCGACAAAGTGAGAACTGGATTCACGAATCAGAACTGAAATATATCTCTAATGAAATTCAATGAAATGAGTTTAAATGAAATGCAGCAAAAATTATGTATAATTTAATAGGTTGTAATAGGAAGTTATATTGTGTCCAGATCAGATATTTTAAAAAAGTCATTAGATGCATTTGTAAAGAAGTTACCAAGGTATATTTTGAGAGTCTCCAAAGTAGTGAACTCCAGGCCATTCAGAGAATTGTAAAGATGGAAATCTAAGGGAAAGTTCTGATGAATATGAGAGATATATGAAACGTTACAGCTGTAATCAAGAAGTTTTTGCCTGACATTCATTGTATGGCAGAGCCAGTGCTGTTATATTAAAAGACAAACATCTCAATGATTGATCAGTTCTGGACACTTCACTTCAATTTATGCTTTTAAAATTGTGATTTGGGAGTGTTTTTCCAGATTTATTATCTGATTTGGTGGTAAGTATTCATAGTTTATACTTCCTTTGTAGTCTCGCCATACACAAAGCTGTACCTTTTTGAAATGACGCCCTCCTCTTGATGTTACTAAAGGTGGCTGTTTTGGCTTATCCCGTGACCTTTTTTCCATAAAAATATTGTATAGTATGCATTTTTTATCTCAATTAATGAGTCATTTAAAAAGAAAGGAACTTCTTTATTTTTTTTTCGGCAAAGAACCATGCTGAAACTAAAGGAAATATGTTCTGCTCTGTTAAAGTGTGGGGTACCTATAGATCAAAGTAGCTTACACACCTAGTCTTCTTCAAATGAAGGTATACTCTACTTTTGGGGATATTTAGTCCCTTTGATAGTTCCTGAGCTGTATAACATGGATTTTTAGAGATGACATCTTTTAATAGGTCCTTGTGTACAGATTGTGGTCATTCAGAGCAGGCATCATCTCTGAGGTTGAAATTTCCACATTTAAAGTTATCAAACTTCCTTTGATCTGAAGAATCAGAAACAGCACTTAGTCTGTATAGAGCATACATTTTAAAAGTGTAGTGATTTGCTTTTTTTCTTTTTTGAAGTAAAAGATCATAGTATGACAAAAATGAACTTTTGAGTTTTCACTTCTTAACACTGCATTGGGGGAAAAAAAATGTGCCACAACATATGGTAGAATAATGTATCCTGAGCAGAAAAAACTGTATTTAAACATCCATTTTGATTAAGATCATTCTTTATCACCAGTGCCAAAATAATTGGAGGAAAATGCAATTAAAAAAAAACTGCAGAACTTTCCAGATGACCCAATATAATATTCTAGTTCATTTTACTTGTTATGAGACATGCTTTTATAATTAAGCCAAAGGTTTTATGGTACCTGTGTTGGACTAAAAACGTATAGGAAAGAGTCTGTGAACTGCCACAAGTTAATGTGGCTCTGACATTTGCAATTTGGCCAAAAGAAAGTGATGAGCTGTTTGAGAAATTCATAATAAACAATTTAGAAAATATCAAAGCTGTCTGTTCATTTGTTCAAGAAAAGCGTCGAATCGTTGTCTGCAAAATGTCTGAAGAACTCGGTATTAATTATGGTTCAATTCAGGCCATTCTTACTGAAGTTCTGGGTAAGAAATGTTGTGAATTTTTAGTTTAACAAACCACAAGAAAAAACTGACTTTTTTTTATGTAATGGATATAATTTGATGAAAATTAAGTGTTACTGAATTAAAGCATCCACAAGATAAAAGCTCCTAAGACATTTTTTAAAATTATATGAGTGTACTGATGCTGACAGATTGTTTTGAGTTCTTTACGTTTTTATAACTTGTGCAATGAATGTATGAAGCTTACAATCTTTGATAAAGTATAAAATTCATCTTTTAAAAGGTTTTTAAGTATTATAAGTTTCTTGTACATTGTTTTATGCTGATATTTAAAACTAAATGTTTCAAGACTAATTAATTCTAACACATTTATTTAATAATTTGCAAAAATGCATATGTACTGCTTTCCAGCAAATGGGGGATGAACTGGAAGATAGACTAACATTGTCATGCAGTCATGTAGAAAAGGAGCTAAGGAAATGTTTCGAAAATCAAGGCTGGATATATTTTCATAGTGATGAAGAAGTAAATGTATTATCAATTTCATTTCAAAATTTTACTTGGTGCAATTTTTGCAAAATGTGAATAAAAAATTGTTTAGTGATATTTTATCCATACTTGCCATAAAATTTTAATACATATCACCTAAATTATTATAAAGTGTTTTTAAATAGTTTGTGATAGCTAGCCTTCATATTTTTAATTTCTATTGTTTGCTCAAAGTTAAATGTAAAGAATGCATGATAGATTTTCTTAGTTGGCATGTGTAGAATCATATTTATATTTAATACCTATGAAGTATGAATTTCATTACAGCATGTCTTTGTAATAATTTACATACTGTCTGATTTGTATTTGAGCTATTGAATTTTCTGCCTTAACTAGTAGATTTTCTGAAATTTCTTTCCGTTTTAATTCCTTTGTATATTTTTTCATAGTGATATGAGCTTAGAACTGTAGAAGTATGTTTTAACAATTATTTGGGGATTTTATTCATTAGTATTTTAGAGCTTGACTGATATTCTTCTTCTAGAAATGTATGGTTTTGTACATTAAGAGCACTTAATCAATAAATTCTTTATTGTATTACATTACTTTTCAAAATGAAATATGGCATGACTTAGTCTTTGGGTGCCTAGTGTGGTTTTTATTTTTCTTGGCTAGACATAGCCTTAGCATGGAGCACATCAACCGTCTGCATCTGCATGCAGTCTTTTCTACTGGTCACGACAACTTTATACTTTAAAAAAAACTTTATCTCTGGTGACATTTGAATATCCTCATCTTGTTTGCACACATACTCTCTTCTTATACTTCTACTGGGCACAAATGTTGCATGCTGTAATCCAATCGATCACCGTCTCACTTAGCCTGTCAGCCAAGACCAGAAAAGGTACTACAGAGGCCTGTTCAAGCTCAAATTCCGAAGCAAACAAGCAAAAAGCAAAGGGACTGATACATCTTGCCAAGGTAGTGAAGGATGCAACAATACCAACACACCATGTGAAGGGTCTGGTTGTGGGACTCCAACCGAGGCTGCAGGCAGCCTTTGTGGCGATCCACTTGAATCTTCTGTACTAACGTGGGGGACATCTGAGGTAGCACTGTGGCTAGAATCAATTCAGATGGGAGAATATAAAGACAGCTTCATCAGCCATGACATTCAAGGACCAGAATTATTACATTTAGAACGGCGAGATCTTAAGGTATTTATTTACATTATACTGATCTCTGTTATTAAATGTAATAGCTTTACTTTTACAGAAATATTTTTATAAATATATTTATTGGAAACATTTTATCTATTTTTAGTTTAAATAAGCTGTTGTGTGCAGGCACTTGCAGGTGCACTATTTTCTTTTTAGAAATAGTAATTCTTTGAGAAATTTTTTCCTCTTAAGCTGTTAAGTCTTAAACAGATTGTAGTAGAATCATATTTATTCGACATGAAGAGGACAGAGCTATTTCAGTTAAAACATGAAAAATGTTTTCACCTATTAAAGTTGAAATACATATATAAAAGATCAAGTTCAAAATGAAATGATTCTTTGCTTGATTATCCTATCTGAGAAAAAAGGTTTAAGGCCTGTTTATAGCTTCGGTATATTAAAAGTGAAAAAATTTTTTTAGCCAAAGATGGAAACCAAAAATATTTAAACAGTGGTGTAATCATTAAAATTAAAGAATAAAAGAAAAAATATATTATGCTTCAAACAGAACTTGTCAAGAGGTAAATATTTAAAACATTAAACTGGGACAATGAATGAGTGCTGAACAACATGTTTCTTTTCTCCTGACACTGTAAGACTCTCAAAACCACTGTAAATTAATTTCCTGTTTGAAAAATTATTTCTCAGATAGTCTTACATTGTCAAAGAGCTACCCCTACATGTTGTTCTACACTCTTTGAATTATAATCACAGAATATGTATATATATATATTCTGTTATTTCTCATGTATCCTGTGATACATGGAAAAGTCCCTTTAACCTGAAAATTCTTGCTAATGTAGAAAGCTTACAGCTATGCATGTGAGGTAATGGTATAGTAAAGCGACTATGCCTGACCTAATGCAAATGACAGCAGCACCTCTAGTGGTGAAATTTGGAAGATAGGCATTGCAAATCGAAAATGAAAAGAGATAGAGCAAAATTTCCAATTAGAAAGTTTTAGAGCATCAATTAAATAGTACAAAATGACATTTGTTTCACATGTATAAGAGAAATTGTCGCATGTATACCCAAAGATATCTGCAGTTGATGTGTGATGATTCTACTGTGCATATTCACATTTCAGAAAAGTAACAGTGTGCAATTGCAGATTGTGACATTGTACTGTACTGTAACGTCTGTAAAACTTTAATTTCCAATGTATTTAAAATTTTAGTTTAAAAAGAGTCGGCTCTCACTTCATACAAACGGCATAGTCTCGAACCTCATTATAATCTCGATGGCAGACGATAACATTAACTTGCTATCATTGTGTGACAGTTTGCTTTTGTGTGTGTTTGGAGGGGGGTGATGTTATCAAATTGCATTGATGTAAAAGTATGTACTTTATGCAATAAAGAGCTGCATATTTCTTAATACCTGTGGCTATTCCTTTTAAACGTTTACACAAAGTGGAGTACATCAATTGTGCACATCTTTGAGTGCACAGGCGACAATTTATCTTATCTGTGTGAACCAAATGTCGTTTCATACTAATTTTTCATAAATATGCATATTAATATACACATATGCAGACTTAGTGACACAGATACAAAATTATTTGTAAGTGTTAATAAAAATAAATAAATTACAAATGTACAGTAAACTGCAAATAGATATTTACCTGATTTTCTAGCAATATATATTCTGTTACATAAATAAAGTTTAGTTTCTGTGTATTATTAATGGTTACTTTAATTATCACATTTGAAGTATTTGTTATCATATTTCTGAATCTACCAAATAATAACTGTCCTATTTGGTATGTGTGAACTTTTATTCTAATAATTGTTAGTAATAATGAAAGTTTTTATGTAACTTATTTGCTTAATCATATGTCATAATTAAAATCTTAATTGGTTTTTCGTAGTCAAAATAACACTAGATTATGTGTGTAGATAATTGTATGAAAGTTTATTAAGATCAGTCTTCCAGGTAGCTGATTTGAATGTAAACAAAAGGAGTCACCACTAAGCAGCTTATATATTTCTTCAAGTCATATTCTGAACCATTACAGTTATATTTTAAACTCTAACCCCTGAATAAAACAAAAAACTTTAAAAATATTATGCTGGAATAAGTTAATCATTTTATGTGATATGTATCTAAATTAATTTTTGTATGTTACTTTTATGTTTAATTGAAACCATAACTTATATCAACTGTTCAGATTTTAAAGAAACAGTGATATAAATCAAAAATTGAAAATGCTTTTAGTGAACAAGTTTCCAGTATGGAAATGTTTAAGTAGTCAGTTAATTTTTATTCATTGTGTTTCAGTAGCATTAAGCATAAACTAAGTAGAAACTCCTTTTCTCATTACATGCCAGTGTTCAGTGGTGACTGAAAACTGACAAGTGTTTCTTGGTATGTAAGTAACTGGTCAGAAACTGACTTTAAACATATGTTAGTTTTTATTTTTGATGCTGTGTACAGAGGAGAGGAAATTCGCAAAATAGTTTCTTTGTAGGAGGGAGATGATATTTTAATAATCAATATATTAAAATGATTATTTAGATGTTATAGGGTAATAAATTTAATTAAAGCCTTTTTGTTTTTCTGTTACATAATTATTGTGAGGCCTTTTTCTTGAGGAAATGCTTAGGGTATTTCTTTTATCTCACAACTAAACCATATAATTTTCTTATATCTGTTTATTGCATTATGCTTATTTAGTTTCCTGTATTATAAATCAATTCTGATCTTTGTTTAATATTTTAAGCAATTTTTGTGTGTGTGTCTTTAAAGTACAGCATTTTATCTATTTACATAGGAACTTGGTGTTACTAAAGTTGGCCACATCAAGCGGTTACTACAAGCCATTAAGGATATAACTTCGCATTCTATTGGACGTAAACTAGCTCTGTTATGATCTGCACTGTCCATTCTGATTCTTACAGAATTGTATCACTTGGCATTTTTGAAAGTATAGTACATTCCAAAATCTGTCCTCATTGATTAATTGCTTACTCTTGCCAGAAATATTGTGTGCTCATCACTGTTAATTATTGCAGTTCCCTTCTTACCATGACATGCATTATCTTTTAATGTTTGAAATTTTTTTATTATTATTTATGAGTATTTTATATCACACAAAAGTATTTAAATCACCAGAAACTTGAAATATTTAATATTAAATAAATAAGGGAATTTTATAAATAATAGTTTGTAATGTTCATGAAAAGATGATTTTTTAATATTTTTATGTGTATCAATAGGAATAATTTTTGCTTGTAGTCGTTTAAAAAACAAATCCAAGTAATGTGTAACAACTGTGAATTTTATGCAATATTGTTTAAATACTGGGTAAATTGAATTTTAATAATAGTCTTGGAAAATTCATTTTACTATGTGACTGCAGTGTGTTGTTGTCTTTACGTACAAGGCAAAGAATCATTTCAAAATGACTGGCTTCCTCTAAAGTTTCTTTTATAAAATGTAGTATAAACAAGAATTTAATATAGCATTCTAGAAAGCTTATAATAAATTTTTATCTAGTTCTTTTATACAATTTCTGTTTTAAACATATCAGATACGCTTCTGTAATTTTATGATTTTAGACTTTCATGTAAATAAAACATTTTAATTGAAAAAAATTACATTGCTACAAATATTGCGAAAAATTTATTTTACTTTTAAGTGAGGTTTACTTCTGGGTAAATGAGACTTACATTGCTGCAGCATTCTTTTATAATCAAAATATTTAGAATTATATTCCTATTTCTAAAATTTTTGTAAAATATGCTAATGTTAAAATTACAGCTAATGTATAAATGCTAATGTATGCATAAAATTTATGTAAAACTGAGAATGAAATTTGCATTCTCATTTGTATTTGAAATTTTATGGTGACTACTGTGCTGTTTTATATGATAAAGTTGATAGCTCTCAGAGTTTCCAAGATTCTAAGTTAAGTATTCTTTTTTATGATCCTGAAAGAAAGCATTATCCCTCTGAAACAAATAAAAATTGATAAATAATACAACTTAAGGATGAGTTTATTCAAATATATATCTATTTTCAAAAAATGAAAGAATGACTATGAAATAACCTAAAAATTTTTTTGAAAACTGTGAGGAAGTCATTGGTCTTGATACAATCTTTTTTTGCCTCTGATTTCAAATATAAACAATCATAACATATTTCATTACTATTTTCCTAGATGTTGACTTTTGAAATACATGCGAATTTTGTCAAAGAATTTTGAAGCTGTTATTTCCAGTTTCTCAAAGAGCATTTCTTGTGAACTCCATGACAGAACAAAACGTATTAACTTAACCAAATATATTGCCTTCAAGAAAATTAGTGTTTTATAACCATGTATATATACATTGTGTTTGTATGTAGAGTGAGTTACTGGTACCCATTGCTGCTTGTGTAACTCACAGCACTTCTATATTGGGGTCCAAGGCAGTGCACAAGTGGGATTATAATTTGTAATGGCTTTTGAGTGTTTGGTGTTTATAGTAGCAACAGAGACGTGTATGCAAGAAAAGTATATCTTGATGTAAAAAATAAGTAATGAAGAATCATCCTGTTACAAATGATTATAACAAATGATGTAATTGGTGCATATTTACCTGTTATACATCAAATTAAACTTTAACTATCCACATTTCTTGATACACATTAAATTCTCAGTGTGAGATCCTTTTGTCCCACATTGTGCATCCAATATCTAGTCCGTTTTAGTCCAAAGACATGAAGCATATTCAGGGTGACTAAAAAAATAACATGAATAATGGATATTAAATTCATCAAGATTAGATTGTAATGGCAGTCCAAAAACAGTATATTTGTTTCCATAACAAAAGTTTGCAAAGAGTAATGTCTGATAAATTTGGAAACGAAGAAACACATTGTCATATGCTTCTTTGGACTACAGATTGAATGTGTGTGGCCTGACAGAAAAGGATCTCATATAGAGCATCTGTATTATGTGACAAGAAACTCGGATAGTCAGAGTTCATTCTGATGTATCACTTGTACATATGCATCAACTATACTTTTTGTTTTAATCATTGGTAATGGTTATTTTTGACTAAGTTAATACTTCTTCTATTTTTGATTTGGTTAATATTTCTTCTGTTTTTGTAGTATAAAATTGTATTCTTCTAAATGGAAACATGTGTTAAGTTTTCAGTGCCTGTACTGATGTGTCATAATATCTGAATTATAGCTTTCGTGATCAAAAATTTGCAAAACTTTGTTTTGACTATTATAACAATGCATAACTTTTAAAAGCTTAAATTAAGTTGTATGGTATTTGCTGGATTAATTTTTTTTCACGTTGATTTAATCCTAACTTTAAAATTTTTTCTAAATACACAGATAATTTTTGGTTGCTATTTTAGCACTTGAAATATTTTTACTTCATGTATTTGTTTCATATTCTACTTTTTTTTTCCCTCCAGAAGGGGGTATTTTTTTGACAATCAAGCTGTCAAAAACAATCCTGCAGACATAAAACGTAAAATTACATTAATACTCAGTGCTTTTACTCTTTCATTTGAAGTGCCTGTAAACTATGGGTTTTGTGTGTCAATAATTGATTGTCATATTTATAATTTATTACATATTGTTTTTGTCAGATACTGAGAAAGCAGATGTATATGCGCCCTTACATTTTTTAGTCCCACTAATTATGTCACTGGTTTAAGTATTCTGGCTGGTGCTGATGAACTATTAGTGAGTGTTTATCACTATGCAAATAATCATGTTTTTGTTATGTATGAATTAGTGTAAACTATATTTAGTCTTGGTGCTACCTGGCTAATTCGTCCGCTGTTCAAATAACAAGCCTTTTGTGAACCTACTGCACTAAGTACAACTACACTATATGTAGTATAATCAATGCTATTTTTAAGTATCCTACTGTATTGTAAACATGTTTTATACCGATTATGGGTGAAAAGTTTGAAAATTTGTTTAAATACAGAACTAAGAATTATATGCAAATATGTTGCTTTAAATATTATTTTATAGTATTACTTTAAAAATGAAAATTAATTGTACTTCTTTTTATGTACCGATAACCTAATTTTTATTAACACAATAGAACCTCTTTTTGAAAATGGTTACATTTTGTTTATTATAATGGTAAATTGACAGTTGTTACGTATTTATTTAGTTTAGGGTTTTAGTGTCTATGCTATTTTGGTATTTTGTTCTGATTGCACAGAAATTATAAATATTTTATTTTTAGTTCTTTTGTTATCCTAATTTTAGGTATTTTTTCTAAAGCTCTGTTAGTTTAAAACTTATTGTATTTGAAATATATATGTATTTTTTTCAAATTATCATATGATTCTAAGAAACATATTTATGAGAACAATGATAAAACTGAAATAATTCAATGGCTGTAATTAATACGAAAACTGGTAAATTATTTGGATTAGAAGAGGTTTTATTATGAATAAAAAATTAGGTTTGAGGAGATTTCACATGTCAAATTTTATTTTTTAAATACTTTTCCCATTTCAAAAATAGGTACTTTAATAGTGCCTTGTTTTACTTGAATATTATTACGATATTGAGGAATTAACTAGTGCTTTAAAACGAATTTTGATTAAGAATATTGTAATGCTATTTGTAAATTGCTCATTTTTTAAATGTTTAAAATATTGTTCTTTAATTTTTTTGTAGAGGACATAACCTGTGCCTAAAAATATAGAATATTCTTACAAAAAAGTATTTAGCTCATATATAACTCTTGTAGTTAATAATTAAATTTATCTGCAGTATAGTTTCAAAAATACACTTTCTTATCGAGGTTGAATTTAGATATGTTTATTAGTCCTGAGATTAAAATTCAGCTATTATCATAGATGCAATGCCATATTTAAATAAAAATTAAAGTTTTATACCTTAGATATATAGTATTCCATGCTCTTAAATAAGTGGTTTTAAAATTATACACTTCCACTCCTGGTTGACTTTAGCATTTTTGCAGAAGAGTAGAACCTAATATAGTTTTAGCCTGTAACAGACACTTATGAATTCTCTATATCACACATAAGCTTTAATGCAAAAGATGGCTCTGTGCAGTGTGAAGTTGCATTTAATCATTTAGAATTCCGTAGTTTAAAAACTATTTTGCGCAATAATATTTTTAAAACACAAGTAGGCATAGTATATCAAATTTAATTTTGATACCAGAACATATCTGTAATGTGTAAGGCTTTTTATATCTAGAGAGTTTTCTTTGTTGCATTCTTTTTCTACTGTTATTTTGCTATGTGTGACTTTCTTAGCCAGAAAACAGAGAATTTAGTATGCTGTGTGCTTCCTTTTCTAAATATTCTTGAAAATATTTTCTTCTCGTGAAAAATAATGTTTTCCTATAATTTTTCAGTGTAACATTTGAGCAAAACTTATTATAACTTTACGCCTTTGATCATTATGCTTTGATTAAAAAAAAAATAAATAATTGCACCTCTTTTTTGAAAATGTGTCTTGTTGGTTTGTAGACAATCACACTCAGTGTAAGTAGCATGTACTGTGCTATTGTAAGCTTATATTTATCCTGTATATAGATGCCTTTTATTATTTTAATACTAATTTATGACTCATGTAGTCAGTTTTTGTGTGTACTTGTTCATATGTGAATTTCACATTCCACGAATATTAAGCTTGTAGATGTATATTACATCATGTACTTAGCTATGTTTCACAAATTTGTTTTAAAATTTAAATGCACATTTTTTAAATTTTACATAATCACATTTAGGGAAAAATTGTTAGTTTTTATATTTACATTTTATTTAAATCCTTTAGATGTTTCACAGGAAAAAAGATTTCTTGTTTGTGAAGGTTTGGTGCAAAGTAGAGGAGAATGTAGTGTCTAGTGATAGTTACAACAACCAGTGAGCTTAAGTCTCGAATCCTGATAAGTATTTTAGAAAACATTTCTTGTTTAGATGCAGTTATAATTTGCATTATGATAATAAAGACTGTATACAAAATGGATAAAGAGAACTCTACAACTATGTGTATGATACAGGTGTAATGAAGGAAGAGTTTTATCTATAAAATGTTAATTTTTGTTTGGTTTCTTCAAAAATTCTAAATTTGTGTTAATTTTGATATTTGAAAAAAAAAAATTTTTTTTTTTTTTGCTGTGTCTTATGCTGTTATTTTATTGTCATTACACTAAAACATGTTTTTTATTTGTTAGTCAGAAAGAAACAATAGCTACACAAACTGAAAAATGTAAATTTTTTTTAACATTTATGAACTGTTTTTGCTGTTAATTTGTTGTAAGTACTGTAATTTCATACATTTATATTTGAGTACTATAACAGAGAAGTTAGTATACTTTATCGTAAATAGAAGTTTGAGGAAATTTCTTATACATTTTATGAATAAATCTTATGTGTAAGCATTGAGAATTATGCAAATTTTATGCTTCTGCTGAGTGATAAATTCTGTAAATATGCTTTATCAAAAAGGTTTCAGGTGCCAGAATCACAGACAAAAAAGTTACTATAGAGTGAATTGGGTTTCGAATCTTGAAGTGATTCTTGAATTTTATTCAAATCCATGGCAATCTAAAGTTCTTTTCTTCCAATCTAGTTTTTAATTTTATACTTTTATGTTTCTTTTTCAATTAGACTAGGAATCACATTTAAAAAACCGATAATGGATAGAAGCAATATATAAACAGACTGTTACATTTTATATTTATTCAGTTTTATATATCTTTATGAACTCATAGTTTGACATTAGAACTGTGTTCACCAATAAGTTATTCCATTTAATTTACTGGTTAGCTAATTTATTACAATAGCCCTATAAAAAATTTTTATTTTGTTTTGAATTCTTATCCTAATCTTTGAAACTTTTTACTAAAATATTCTACTGTTAACAATCATTTGCTTAATTTTTCCATTTAATTTTTCATCCATTTATTTTTTCCATTTTTCCCTTTCAAGCAAAGTGATAAAAATGAAGGGTTCATATGGATTGTGTTCATTTGCGTCCATGCCCATATACTACTGAAAAAAAAGATGTAATAATGAAATTGATCAAAAACAGAAAACTTTATAAACAAAATGGATCTGAAATTTAATGTTGAAATGAATAAAACAATGGTAAATATCCAGATAAAATATATTACCATCTAAAACAATCACCAACATGAAGAGTTATGTGAGCTTATGCACAGCAAAAAGAGTAATAATTTAATTGTTCCCAACTTTCTAAGTGTTCTCAGGTTAGGTTATGTCCCAATTTTAAAACTGTTCTTTTATTCTGAAAAGTTATTTTATATGTTACTGTTCCATTCTGTATAGATTATAGAATGATGGAAGTCATTTAAAGAACAGATTTGTTTGATTGTACAGAACTTGTTGCATGTTTCTGGTAAAATTCGGAGTTATGAGTATTCTTCAAAATATTGTGTTATACTGTATCTAAAAAATGTATTTTAAAAATGAAGTCATTTTAATCCTCTTATAGTGCATATGTTAACTTGTAGTTAATCATATTTGTTAGTAAGTTAAGCATAAAATATAATTGGTATCTAATTTAAATTTTGTGGTAGAAAGAAATTTATTCTAAATTTGTGACTTATCTAAATAGAAATGTGATTGCAACTATAAATTTAAAATATATTTGTTATATGTTTAATTACAGCATTTAGATTTATGTTAAAGAAGATTAAATGAAAGGAAGAAAATTGATCTTATGTATCACCTATTATTTTCTGCCAAGCATTATTTTAATGCTTCTTACTTCTCATAGGAAAAGATTTAATTGGTAATTAGATATCTTTGAATCCTTTAATATTCAGAAAAGTGTGCTAATTGATGAATCTGACTCTCGACATCTATCTTTTTCATGTGCCTGCTTTCATATCATTTTTCTCTATAGATTATTATATCAGTTATTGGAGGGGGGTAATATTATTCAGTAAACAGTATTGCATGAGCTTACAGTACAGTCATATCACACTTATGATATTTAGCTTTACAAAATCTCAGAAGTGTGAATTCATCTTTTAAAAGTAAAATTACATTTTAAACAAAAGAAACTGAATTTCCTATTTTCTCATAAAAAATAAAAGGAGTGTTTGCTAGCATACTATTGCCGAAGCAGTCCTTTGTTGGAAATAAAATTCGGATTAACATATCTTATATTATGAATTTTTACGTGACATTAAATTGACATTTACTCATTGAGTATCTGTCTTGAATGTCAAACTTATTGACCATGTTGCTGTCTCACCACTGAGAACAGGCACTGTTAACCACTTTATTGAACAAGACATCATTTTATACATTTGCAATGTAATTTTTTTGGGGGGGAGGTAGTGAGAAAGAGGAATGATGGTAATTTGGTTGATTCATAATTGATACTCATCATGCTTTTAATCGGACAGTGATATAAAATAAAATTAACATTAACAATTTCCTGTTTATAGTCATTTCTTATATTTACTCACATATTTATTATGAAGATTTTAAGCTATTTGTATACAATAGCATGTTGTTAAAATGTTACTAAATTTCATCGAATTTTTTTAAAGCACATCTCCCTCATTATTTGAATAACATCAAAATTATTAATGTAATGCATAAGACTTGTATTTTCAACAAGGTTGTGTTAAATGTAACTAAATTTTCTTCTAATGGTTTTGCAAAAACTGCCGAGTAATCAGTTTAGTATTTAGTTTAAAACATAACATAACATTACATATATATATTATTTCTCTTGTCTTGTGCATTGCTAATGTGAGATAGACGAAATTATTTATTACAAATTATTGATGCTAAGGTTATCTGAAAAGTAAAAGCATAATGAAGAAAGTGATGCATAACTGTTAGGTAAAGGAAATGTGGCAAATTTCTGATAATTTTCTCAAATATGATAAGACTTAGAATGTGGTATTTGTCATTTTGATTATTTCACATAATAGTGTTGATATGAATGTATGCATACAGAAGAGAGAGAAGAATCAGTTTTTTATTTTACATGATAGCCGGAAGTTTTAAAAAACAAGAAGGATGTATATTTTGTAAAGAATTTAAGATAATGCAATGTACTATTTGTGTGTATTGTGTTAGAATATTACCTGATACTTTATTTCATCTGAATCTGAGCTTGATACATATTTTGAACTAAACATAAACTTTCATCTCCTAAACTCATGCTATGTTCTGTATGAATGATTGTGCTTAAAACTAGATTTTCAAGTGCAGTTAAAGCTTGACTATTCTGAAAGCTCAGGAAATGCCGAATGCTAGATATGTGAAAATTCGTGATAGTAGAATCTATAAAGAATGCAATTTCTGATAGAAATGGCCAAATGAACATAAGTGATTTTTAGTCTAAAATTGTAAAAACAATCATCATATTTGTTGTTAATTTGAATTTCTCAAAAGCTTACATTTAAAATTAAATATGATACTTTTAAATGCATTTCAGACATCAAAAGCAACATATTTTATAGGCCTTAAATATATGAAAGTAAAGCATCTTATCTGTTTTTGAAATTCCCCTGACAATGAAAATTGGTGGAGATGTTGCCAAAGCTGCATCAATCATTCTGGCAGAAATTTAAAGGAGCACATCGTTCTTTCTTTAGTGAAGTAATGCACAGATACAAGTTTGGATATCATAAATAAAAAAAACTTGAATTATAGTTTGTTTTCAAATAAAATTTTTCATCCATTTTCAAATAAAACAGAAAATCAGACCCATTAAGGATACTTTTCTTGATGCCAGAATCCCATAATTCGGAAAATACTTCATGTTGTTGTATAGAAAACAGGTCAAAAATTCTAATTTCCCCCTCCCCCAGAATGCAACGGAAAATCAGATAAATAGTTCTTAACTTACACCCTTCTGCACAAAAACTGAACCTGCATATTAAAAATTAATCAGGTATGCCTTAAACCAAGGTGAAGATTTTATGATTGTGTTGTGATGTCACTCATATCCATTATTGGTGCTGAATCATCTGTTTGGTGACAGTATTATACATATTGTAAAACGATTGTTCAAGTCTCTTCTTTGCTCAGTTTTCTTTTTGATGGGGTGGGAGAGCTTATGAAATTTTAAAATATTTAGCTTATCTAAATACCGAATAGGCTTTTGCTGTGCGACGACTAATTTCAAAAGCCAAAACGAATTATCGTCTGAATTAGAGGCATTTTAAATTTAATCCCTATCCATTTTAATACTATTTCTTCTCCCCTGTGAAAGTTCAGTCACTTTTATATTGAAATTTTGTTATATCTGCAATATAGGTTGTCAAAGAAATGTATTATTATTGTATTAAATGTACTATGTTTATTTGCTGCATATTTTAGCAAAAACAGCACATTTATATATATATATATATATGCTATTTGGCATAGTAGATAGATGCATAAACTAGGAACTTGCAGATGTGGTGCAATTCAACTATTTCCTTTTTATTCATAGTTGACATACATTTCTGTTTAATCCAACACAAATCAAATGCCCAATACAGTGCCTCATTCTTAAAGAACATTTTACATTGGATAAACTTGAAAAAAAAATTGTTTTTTATTTTAAAGGCAGTAATATATTGCTACAGCATAAAGGGAAGAGAGGCTACAAAAGAGAGAGTGAGGTAGCTTAGCAAAGATCTTTTGTGCCAAGGCATGATTACATTAAACAAATTACATTTCCGATCACATTACAAGAATGTTTACATTAATCTAATTAAATTTCAGATACGTAACAGGTTAATAGTGGATGCTGGCTTATGATTTCATCACCTTTCAGGAATAACTGGGCAATAGCTATCAGATGATGTATCGCTTTTCAGAATTACAGGAAGTAAAGATTATATTAGAAAAGTTATTACTTTGCTAATTTTGAAATAAAGAGGGGAGCATGCTCAAATTTAAAAAAGAAATTGAAGGGCTATTGTTAATTTATTATTAGAAAGGTAGATATTTTATATTTTACATACACATAGATATATATATTGCAATAATAATTTTTCTTACTCTTTGTTTGTTATATTGAAATTACATTCATCATACTGTAGAAATATTAATATTGGCAAATAATTCTTTTGTATATATAACAAAAAAATACCATTGGTAAAAATTTTGTTAGTTTTTTCTTTTGAGCATCAGAAGTTAATATTTGCTTACAGGAATATTCTCATTCTTGAATATTGTACTAATACTCTTTTTCTTAAATCTTCATAAGAAATTACATGCTTTGGCTGATTTTATATTAAATATTATTTCACATTTTTCTGGTATTATTTTCAAATTCTGTATTAGCTGATCTTGCATCCAAACGTTTAATAAAAAGGGTGATTTTATGGCTTGTTTCAATGAAATTCCCCCCCCCCTGCTGTTGCTGTTTTCAAAAGCTAAACAAGAATTTATCATTAAATATGTTTAACACTTTTTTTAATAGCATGTTATACTAGATGATTCAAAACTATCTTGCTGTAATGCAAAAGCAGGTAGAAAAGGCAATAAATAAATAAATAAAAGATTTTGTAATGGAATGTGTGTGACAAAATGGTGTGTTGAAGTGGTACAAGTTGTTGCTGAACGGCAAATAAAAGCATTCTGCTGGCATAAACTATCATTTTCCATGTAGATCTGAAATGGCTTGCGTCATTATACAGGTCTTTCCAACATGCATTTTATCTGAAGGACTGCGGATAGGAAGGAGCAGTTGTTCAAAGGAAATATTTAGAAATTGTTCTGTGCACCTAATTAATATGTTTTAGATTTAATTGTTAATAGCTGCTCCATTTTATTAGTAACCCCATATTATTTATTGGATGAATTAAGGCTTCAAGAATTAGCATAATATTCATAAATTTTCAGGACTAGTTTTGAAGGTTTAAATATAGAACCAACCCTCTTCAGGTGCAGAAGTGCAAATGACAAATTTGTGGGCAGCCAAACTTATTCAAAAACCATTTTCTGTTGGTGAATTAGATTTTCTAGAGGGAGTTTCACATTCATAAATGTCTTTCAGGTCTAGTTAATGATCCCAGTTCCTATCAGTCTTTACCCTCAGCTTTTAAGGAAATTATTTCATATTTGTTTCAATTTTTTATCAGTAGAGGGCATCATATAACCTGAACATAGCCTTCTCTTTCATCATTTGCACTTCTACAGCTGAAGGAAGAGGTTTTATGCTTAAACTTTCGAAACTAATCATACAAATATTTAAATGCTATGCCGATTCTTGTTGAACTTGTCCTTTTTTTTTTTTTTTACTTTCCGTGTATGAAAGAGCTTGTGTAGTGATGCTGCATACCTGATTCCGTGTATGAAAGAGCTTGTGTAGTGACAAAATAAACACCTGGAGAATTACACTTTACACCACTGTTACTTATTGTTCAACAGTGCCACCTCAATATGTTATTTTGGTATACATTTCATTACAAAATTTGCTGATTTCGTTCCTCTTTACAGGCTTTTACATTTTTGCCATATCCTTTTGAATAGCCCTGTATTTATGTATCGATCTATAATAATTCTGTAGATGATTTGAGGATTAGAAGATAGTGGTTAGAGATGAGCTGTTATCTGTAATTACTTGGGAAGGCCTTAATGCGTAGGTGTGTATGATGAGAGAACGGAGAAGAAAAGCTTTCAGACGTGGCCATTGATTTAAATACAATAAATTTTAATACTGTAATGGAGCAAGCCTTGATGTGCATAAACAGATTCGCACAACATCATATATGGGTGCGAAATGCACCCCACAATTTTATACAGCTTACATCTTAGGACAAAGGACGAAGTGAAGCAGCAAAGCGATACATCTTAGCGACAGTAAAGTGAAGTCAAAAAAGGGCTGCACAGTAGTAGCATAGTATTTATAAACTTAATTTCTTTGTTTAAATTCTGGATTTGCAAAGGGATATGAAACTGGCGCAATACAGGAAAATTGTTGCGAACAGTTTATAATAGATAGGTGAGATAGTCAAATTAAAATGAGTAATAAAAAGGACTGTTGCCAAATTAAAGTAAGTAATTTTGAGTTTTATATATATATATATATATATATCCTAAATAAAAATATTACTGCGGGTACACAGAATTTCTTGCTGTAAAGGATTTTTCATATTCTCTGTATCTCCAAATTACTTTTTAAAGTTTAAAAATTGCTCAAAATTTTGAAGTACTTCTAAGTTCGGTGTGGGGTGGGAGGAAGAGCTTAAGTATTTTCAAAAGTGAGGTGACTCACTTTTGAAAATAGTAAAAAATTATTATTTATTGCTACCTTTGAAAATTAATTTTATGAAGTTAATGATAATTATTTATTATTATATTCATAAACTTTGGGAAAAGGAAGAAATTCCCCCAAAATAAATTTAAACAAAAATATATATACTCCTCTGTTTTTAATAATGGATCATGGTCTTCCTTATTTAAATGGATTGTAGGTAATTTAAATTGACGATATTGCTGAACAAAATTCTGTCTTGATAATTTGCTATCAGAATATTTTGCAGATGTTAAGTTCTGATTGTTGTTTTTGAAACTGGCATTTTTCTATGATAATTGGGTGCTACAGGAAGTGTAATTAAAGTTTCCTAACTCATTTATTTTCCTTGTTCATCCATTTATTAATAGAGACTTTATTTGTTATCCGAAATAATTTCAGACTTTGCACATACATTTTTTAAATTATTAAAAATAAAAAATAAAATATTATCTCAGGTTACTAGATAGTGCAAGTATATGTATATAATTATTAACTCTTCATATGGACTTGATTATCTATTAATCTTAGATTTCAGAAGTTTAAAATGATTAATTGCATCAAAAGAGGATTAAAATTTAAGGTTGCAATTCTGATTTGTGATTTTTTATTAGATTATATAGTTTTATGAAATTTATATTTCAGTATGAATTTATATAGTTGTTTAGTAAAATAAATTGTGTGTTTTCATAATTTCCTAAGCGTTTTTCTCACCCTTTGCTTAAAATCATAAGATTCCATTTTTGATAATAAGCATCATTTTTTTCTCATTGTGCTGAATGTCTTCTGTATATACGTATTTATTTTTCAAGTTAATTTATTTTCAGAGTTGAAACAGGTGTTCACTAATATTGCTGACTATACATATATATATAAATACATAAAATATTAATTTTGTAACACTGCACAGACATTTCTTCAGAGTCATATGTAATATAATGTAAACTATATAAATGTCTCATTTCGTAATAAAATTTTTCAAAAAATTTGTTTGGTGTATTTTGGTAATTTAATTGACATGTATACATACCTACCGAGATGTTTTGTTGCAGCTAATGAAGATTTTTATGATTAAAGTGTTTACTTAAAGATCTGGCTTTTTATCTGGAAACAAAGCTATTACTCTACAAGACCCTAATCTGTCCTGTCCTGACTTAACGCTTTGGAGACCTGAACTATAACCGTGAAGGAGGAAAGAATGTTGTATTTTTCGGGGAATACAAAGTCAGGCAGAGCTATTACTCTACAAGACTCTAATTCGTCCTGTTTTAACTTAATGTTTCAGAGACCTAGACTATGACCGTGAAGGAGGAAGGGATCTTTAGTACTTTCAGAGGGGGGAGGGACAAAAAGTCATGAGAAGCAATTTCGGAGGAATTCAAGAAAATAGTGTCTGGCGTAGAAGACGTAACAGCGAATTATACCAAATGTTCAAATAGCCAGTTGTTCATTACATTAAAATAAGCCACCTCAGTTTGGCTGGGCATGTTATCCATGTGAACGACACTAACGTACTAAAAGAAATATTTTCAGCTAGACCAGGTAACACAAGAAGAGAAAGACCTAAACTTTGATGTATAGATGCTGTAGAGGAGGATTGCTTAGACCTTAAAACAAAGAACTGGAAGAGTTAACTGCTAGTAGAGGTGGTTGGAAATGTTTAGTTCAGAAGGCCTTGGCCCACTCCAGGTTGTCGTGCCCATGGGATGATGATGACGAATTAGAGATGAGAATATCCAACCTGATAAATTCATGACATACTGCCAAAGCAGTTTTGTGCATTAAATAAGCTGTGTCATGCACTACTTTCTGCTGAAATTGGCGGCTCGTGGGAAAATAACATTAGTAGTTGAAATTCAGTAGCATCTATCAGTGTAACTTATTTGCATTTGAAATACTGTGGTTTTGTCTGTGTGACATAACAAAAAAAAGGGGGGAGTTTCTGTTACTAGATTATAAAATTAATCCTCTAAAAATAAAATAAGAGAAAGAATTTCATCAGGTTAAAAATGCTATTGCCGTGTCAAGGAATTTTTTATATCCACTTTTTAATTATGTGAATTCATATTGGCAGAAACAGGAATATTTACCTGATAAAATATAACATTCAGATTACAAATTTGCTATACTTGGTAACAAATGATGCTGGTGCCAACTGAAAACAAAAATTACTGCAACACCACAGGCAGATTTAGGAGTTTTGAAAACATTTGCTAAGTTATATGAAATAGAATCCTAACTGTTAAAATATGGACACTAAAGGTGGTGTATCAACTGACGTAATTCATTATTCTAAGAATTTCAAATGTAAATAAATGGCGGCCTCGTTAGGCCTAGAGCCACTTAAACTTGTAATTTGTTAATAATTCTATAACTATCGCATGAAGATTAACTAAAGGCATAAAACTTCCAAGTAGAACATAAGAACAATGTAATTCAATCACTTTTAAAGCAAAAAATGCCCAATTCACCAACATAAATTAAAATACTGAGCCTGCATTTGGTACGGCTGATTGCAACGAAAAAGGGAGATGCACAACTATATGTTATGTCAGTCCCATATAAAAAAATTTAACTTCTACGATTAGTTATTTGTGAGTTATGCAAGATAATACATACGTAGGTACGTATAGACTTGAGAAAAAAAATCTCCTAAATTTGTTTAACATTCCTTTTTGAGAAATATCTGATGTGAACACCACATGACTTCCTTGTACGGCCTATTAAATTATACACATTTCTTGCTGCACTTCATTTAAACACATTTCTTCAAATTTTATTAGAGATATATTTCTCATTCAATAAATTCAGTTTTCATGGCAAGGCAAAAACACATAAAAACTTAGACACTTCATTTAAAACTATGAAATACCAAAAATAGTAAAAAAAAAAAATTTATTTTTGCAAAAATTAGATTTTGGGCGCGAAAACTAGCAATTCGGCCAGCGGGCCTGAAGGTAAAATTTTCGGTGCACAAAACTAAAAGTTAATCTTTGGTCCTGCTGGGCAGGAAGACACTGAAGCTGATGAACCAACTGACTTAATTCACTATTGTACTACTAATGTTCAGCTTTCTTATTTAGACAACTCATTTCATTTTTGATTGTCTTTCCTAAAGTAATAAATACAACATTTTTGACATAGGGTTCTTTTTGCATATATTCTTATAACTGAACAAAACTGTGAAAGTAGTTTCAACTAATTTTAAGAAAATTCTATTATTTCTTTGATACAAGGTAGATTATTCCTGAAGAAAAATAAACAATAATCAACTATATTTTACTCTATACATAAACAGTATTTTTTTTTGTTGTTGTTGTTCATTTCCTTTTAAAAAATTCATGTAAATCAAATTGGTCTTATGCCTATGAAATTTTTTTATAAGTTTTGCTTTTCAATGTTCATTTATGAGACCATTTCTGTAAGCATTAGGCATGAATAGTGAATCATAAACATAATTTTATAATAAATTAACTAGGTTCTTGATTCTAAGTTCTATTTTCTTTCTTTCTTTTTTGTTGCTATACCTATCTTCAAATTTACCAGCCCATTCTAATACGTGATCATGGCCCACCAACGGCTGAGCGGGAAAAGCCGCTGAACACTGGTAGTTCGGTCCGGGGTTCAACTTCAGGCGAATGGGCTGGCTGCATGGGAGTTTTTGTGCTTTTCGTCATGTGTAACGTGAGTACAAGCAAGTTTCTTTAGAAAGCCCTCCTCGGGGTATCCCTCCCTTTCCTTGCAGTGCTAAAAGGAGGAATACGTAATAAATAATAAAAATAATATGTGTTCATATACGTTCAGCCATTTCTAATATGGATTCTAAGCCCATTCCAATTTATGGTCCAATTTATTGTATTCCCTTGTCATACACTTCTGCTGCCATTGAGAAATGGTGTTACCTTTTACAGTAGCTTTTTATTCTCAACAAGATGCTTTCTGTTCAAAGATTTTTCATATTTTGTATAAAGATGGCGGTTTCTAGACGCAGGATCGGATTTCAGTAGGTTTCTAATGACTACTCCCAAAACTGCCTCTGAAAATTCTGAAGCAGCTGTTTGAATAGGGTTGGGCGTTGTCGTGAAGGTCGTTGCACTATAAAACAAGAGGCCTCTTCTGCAATTTTGAGTGGTTGTCAGCTGTCTCGTCAGTGTTTTACAGTTATGCGTTCGTACTGATGGTTTGATAATGCAGCATGACCGCTTACAAGGAGTGAACCATGTCTGTTCCAGAACACAATAGTCATTGTCATGTGAGCAAAAAATTCCTCTTGAGATTTTTCGATTTACTGAAAGAACGTGGTTGATCTATCGTTTGTCGGTTCTGATCAGAAAAATAGCAGGCAACCCAAGGTTCGCTACTGTTAACGATGCATGACAAAAAAATTATTTCGTTTCTCTGCTAAACGAAAGAATTTCGTGGAATGAAATATCAAGGAAATATATTTCCAATTCTTACTATAGCAGCAAAATTATTTTTAAAGTAGTCAGTCATTTTTTTTAATCATTAATTTTAACCTTTCTCAGCTTAAGAGTATTTTATCATATCGGCTTTATTCAGGGATTGTGATAGATTAGTGGCATTGATAACACGCATTAAATCAATCTTCAAGTCGCGCCAAGCCAGTTCATGCTTGATTTTGCCGTTACTGTAGTTGGTCTAGTTTATTTTATAGTCGATAGTTCACTAATAGGAGAAAAGCTTTGAAATAAAATAATGAAGATTGTTTTTCCTTTGAATACACAGTTTTTTTAGCTTCCTTTTTCCACTAAATAAATCAGAAAATAAATAAATTATTTATTTTATTAAAATATGAAATTGATAATAAAACAACTTCGAAGTTAGGGCTTCCAGATGCCCATATTCGCTGGAGAGTTACGTTATTCAAAATTTGATGCCTTTAGGTACCGTTGTTTTATCACAATGCGGAAAACATACATTTTAGGCAGATTCTTCATTATTTAAGTTCTTTAAATATAACACAGGGCTCTAATATTTGGTGGCAACAAACGCAAAATGCCAAAACGAAATTAATATCCCTTCTGGGCTAAGCCCTTTGGGCTAAAAAATCTGAAAGCTTTCAGGTTAAAATTACGTTCAAAGGGGCGTTTTTCCCCCCATCAACGTTTTCTGTGCTACCTATGTTTATTAAATATCATGTTCTTCGCACTTAAACCATAAAATTCAATTCAATAGCAATATCGCAAAATAATTTTAAAATGAGCCTATCTTTAGAATTTCCGATACACAGTCTCGCGCACATTGCTCTCTTTGAAATCATTGAGTTTCCTAATCAAAAATTCTTAAAAGTGTTACTAAATATGAAGTCGATAATAAAACAAATTCCAAATTTGCACTTCCAGTTATTACGTTATTCAAAATTTGATGGCTGTAGGTACCGTTGTTTTATCAAAATGCGAGAAACAAACATACATTTATGCAGATGCTTCATTATTTAACTTCTTTAAATATAACACAGAGCGATAATATTTAGTAGCAAAAGTTTGAAAAATGATACGGTCATTTATAGTGAATCGACGCAAAATGCCAAAACGAAATTAATAGCCTTCCGAGCTAACACTCATTTGAGCTAAAAATTAAATAATAAATTTTAAAAATAACGTTTTAGGCTGAAATGGAAATTTATATATATCAAAAAATTAATCAGACAATTTTCAGAATACTTAATCGTCTGCAATAAGTAAAAAACGAACTTTTGTGGAATTCGTTTAGATAAGAGAAGCTAGGCAACAATCTAAAAATCGTTTGCTTTTATAATTCGAATTTTCATTTTAGAGAATATTCGTATCTTAATGTTTTCTGACAATGGCTCGCTCACGAGAGGAAACATAGTTAGAAACTCGCATATTAGTTATTGATTTGCATCAAAAGAAAGGGAAATTTGTTAGAAAAATTGCCGATTTACTTAAATTAAAAGGCTACAACTTTTGATGTTATTGAGCGTTATAAGAAAATGAAATACATTCGAAAGGAAAAAAAAAAGACCTGGAAGCTTTGGCTTAGATGGACGAATTCTAGTTTGGAAACAAACTTTTGTACCAAGCATTAAGCAGTGTCGAAGAGGAGTTATGATACGGGCATCTATGGCATATTCCGGAGTTGGTAATATAGAGTTTATACAGGATATAATGGATCGGCATAAGTACCTTAACATCTTGAAATGAAATTTAGCATCGTCAACAGAAAAGCGTAATATACGAAATAGTTTTAAATTCTACGAGTACAGCGATCCAAAGCATACTGAGCACAATATTAGACTCTGGCTGTTATATAGGGTAAGGTTGCTGTCAGTGGGCAGGCTTCTTCTTTGAAGCCACCTCCATTATTCTTTTATTATTGCCAGTAGGCGCTAACTGTTGACTGTTTAGTATACTATGTGAAACTTGAAAACCGCCATCTTGATTGGGAGTTGATCCACGCTTAAAGAAGGTTGCTTTACAGGAAGGTAAGATTTTCGTATTTTTCTTCTAATTTATCAGTGTAAAGAAAATATAGATATCAGTGAGATGTTAAGCGTGTGTTAGTTGCTACTGATAGCATTTAAAACTGTGTTTAGTCAGCGCTATTTGCCTGCGTTAATAATGGTTATTTGCTTTGTTACAACCGAATCAAGGACGTATTACATAACGACTGCTAGTTGCCTTGCTATGAATGGGCTGGTGGCCTAACCATGGAAACCAGATCGAAACTAATAAGCTGAAGAATAAAATGTCACCAGATCTGATTTTTAGTAAAAGCTATCAGGAGTAATTAAATCTATAATTAGATAATGATGTCATTTTCTTTGTTATAAAAATAATTATGAGCTGTTAATCTAAACCGGATTATCCCTAATCCTGTGTAAAATGAATATTTTATTGTAATTATCCTAATGATTTTCGTTACTTCTTGCGTAATTTATGCCTATTTTTAGTTTTAAAATTGTATCAACTTGAGTAAGGAACATGCATATAGTGTAGGAATTAAATCAGAAAATTAACAAATTCAATGGTAGTGTAATTATTACTGTTGTTTTCAGAAAAAACTTTCAACAATGCAAGCCTGTTAGGGATTTTAAAACAGTTTAGGCAACAGAAGCCAGACATTAAATTTATGATATACACTGCGTATTTTTTGCGATCTGATGGTAGCTTTGTGCTTTTCTGTTGTACGTTTCTGATTTTGATGTAAACCTTATAAAATCGGGGCTACCGCGCTGTGAAAAGCGATTCCAAACTTCTGTACCGGAAAAGACAGTTAAAGCTTTATTGCTTTCAGTAAATAGGGCTATAAATTCAAACGAGGATTCATGGTTCTGTGCTATGTGTTGCGATGACTTCAAGGAAGACGTTATTCAATGTCTATGTGAGAAGTAATGTAAAGAATCGTGTCTTCATGAGAAGTTTGTTGTTGTCAGAAAGGGGATTAAATGTATTACTGCGAAAAATGCAGTTTTTGGTGTAGAATTGTGTGCCCCTTCGATTAGCGACAAATTTTGTTCAGTTTTGGCGATGAAACCCTATTTCTGGTTACCATGACAGTTTTAACTTTGTTTTAGCTTCCTGATTTTTTTTAAGTGAAAATAAATCTATGCGTACATGGACAAAGTTAAGGCAATGCCTATATTGTGCAATTCTGAGATATTTTTTTAAGTGAAAATAAATCTATGCGTACATGGACAAAGTTAAGGCAATGCCTATATTGTGCAATTCTGAGATATTTTTTTAAGTGAAAATATATCGATGTGTACATGGATACCGAGTTTGTGCAATTCTTTGACTTCTCATTTTGATTTCGTGTAGCGGCCATCTTGAAATTGTGCCTTCCGGCACCAATCTTGGCGTCAAAAAAAATCGCAAAAAAAAAAAAAAAAAAAAAGAACCCAATTGTAAACTTTTACCAATATGTTTACTATAAAAAGAAGGTACAGCTTGAGTATAGGACCCCATTGGCGATTTTCAGCTTGGCGCACTTTTTGGACAGTATTTTTCTGCTAACCCAGCGAATTCTAGAATACTCCATTTTGACAACCCTCTCTGTATTTTCACTAAATTTTGCAAGGAGCAAAATATTGATGTATTTAACAAATTTCTAGAAATTGTAAGGGGCATAAACTGGGCAGAGTATAGGATTTCTTTGTAAATTTACCATGATTTTGTAAACTTTACTAAATTTCCAGCATTTCTTTACTGTATTTTTAATGTAAACATGTATTCTGAACTCTTGTCTTTCAGTTTTACAACTTAAAACTTGCATTTTCAATATTACTGCTTAAAATATGCTTCCACGTACTTGTGTATTTTCAAACTTTTCTCTCTTTTTAATTTAAACATGCATTCTTAACTCCTATTTTCATGTTTTTAATTTAAACATGTATTCTGAACCCCTATTTTCAATTTTACAGCTTAAAATTTGTATTTTCAGTATTACTGCTAAAAACATACCTCCACTTATTTATTTATTTTCAGTTTTATTGTTTAAATATATATTCTAAATTTGTGTTTAAAAGTTTTCTTGTTAAAATGTGCATTCTAACTTCTATTTTCAATTTTACTGCTTTTCTAAGGCTAAACTTGTATTTTCAATATTACTATTTAAAACATGCCCCCCACTTACTTACGTACCTTCAAGTTTGCTGTTTAAACATATATTCTAAAATTTTTTTCTGGTTAAAACGTGCTTTCTAACTTGTGTTTTAAATGCTTTTCCATGGCTTGGCGACAAGCCAAAAAATCGCCAATGGGGTCCTATACTCAAGCTGTTCCAAAAAGAATATTAATTAACATTTTATTCAAAATAATAAGTGTTTCTTTTTGTTTTAATTTACTTAAGTTTTCATGTTCATTAAAGTATACAAACATTCAAAGTATCCGATCATTTTTGTGAGCCACTGTATGTGTTATTTAAATTAGATTAAAGTTATTTTAAATTTCGTAACTTTAGATTTAGGTAATAAGCTTGCATAAGATATGTACAACACAAAAAGATAAAAAATGTACGCTGCTCGCGATTTGTGGTAAAAAAAAAGTTGCAGAAAAGGGCGTTAGGTGGTTTATGATAATAAAATGGTAGACAGAGCTGGCGGTAGGCATTATACTGCCCGATGATTTGAGAGATCTAAATTCTGCTGTCCGTTGCCTCTCTAAATTTTAAAACTCCGCCGCTTCTAAATTGTGCTACTCAGTGCCACTCCGGAATTCTAAAAATTTCGTTGCTGCCGCAGCTCTGCTAGTAGTTAATTTACTTTACGATGTACAAACGATTTTGGAAAAGGAAGTTTTTAACCAAAAGATAAAATATAATAGGAAGGTTTGTTTTATTGAATGAATATTTCAGTAAGGATTAAGTAAATTTAACAAAATTCGTAATGCAGGAGTGACTGACAGGGCTTTACACTTAAAATCAGTTTTTCGGATATTAAAATGTTATTTATTCACTTATTGTAGTTCAGAAAACTAAACAGATATATTTTTTCTTTTTCTTTTCTTTTTTTTAAATAGGTGTAAAAATGCCAAAAGCCTGCGAAAGACTTTGGAATGGCCAAGAGAAATAATAAATAAATACTATAAATGATTAATCATTTTAATTAAATGATATGTAAAACATAATATAAATATTAATTAATTAAATTAATTATAACAAGCCATTGTACACCTTGCCCCCCAAAAAGGGACAGTTTTATATCTTCGGTTCTAATGGTCTGATTGACAATATTTAACTTGCATAATTCTGATAGTTAGAAAGTGCAAAGCAAGCTAACAAGCAAATCACTTTTATTTTTTTTAATGTGTTTGGAAGTTGGTATTTTTTTAACTTCAGAGGTTTGTAAATTAAGTAATGCATTTTATAGGAGCATTTTTATTTGCATTTAAATTACAAATTAAATTAGATCTCCTTCAAAACATTTCCATTGGAAAGCCACATATCGGTTCAGATGTTGTTCTCACACATCAAAACAGAGGTGGAATTCGTTAATGTCCCTTTAAATGGGTTTTTAGTCTAGGACAGAGGTGCACAAAATACGGCCCGCGGGCCCCGTCACTGATCTTTTTAATAATGTAGCTTGCCAGAAAAAGGAATTGATTCAAACTACAAAACATGTATTGATGAGTATATTTCTGTTATTTTAAACAAAATTTTTACTTGAAGGAAAATGTTGGTCTTTTTCAAAGGGGTTTAAAAAAGAAAAAACTGTTAACGCTTTTACAAAATTGCAATAAAATTTCTCCAGTTTTACTTAACAAAATCTTTATTTTTTTTTAGCCCAAAAGGCGTTAGTTCGGAAGGGCTATTAATTTCGTTTTGGCATTTTGCTTCGATTCACTTTCTGCGTTGATTCACTTTTCAGACTGTTGCCCCCAAATATTACAGCCCTCTATTATATTTAAAGAAATTAAATAATGAAGAAGCTGCATAAATGTATGTATGTTTCTCGCATTGTGATAAAACAACGGTACCTAGAGCTATCCAGTTTTGAATGACGTAATCCTACTGCGAATATGGGCATCTGGAAGCCCAAGATGATAGATAACGGTGATAAAACAACGGTACCCATCAAAATTTGAATAACGCAATCCTCCACCGAAAAAGGGCATCTGGAAGCCCGAATTTAGAATTTGTTTTATTAGCTATTACATGTTTTGTCAGACATTAAAGAAATTTTGATTAAAAACTCAACGATTTCAAAGTGAGGAACGGCAACGCTGTACAAAAAGAAATATATATATATATACACGTAGGTTGATCCAAAAAAAAAGTTTACAAGCAGAAGCATTTGAAACGTAATAATTGTGAAGCGAATATTTCCACCCAGGGTGGTTGACAGATGGCGCTAGTTGTCCTACAGCGGTTCTACGAGTAAGTAGCGTCAGTACGCAGACACTTAAGAGCGACAGTAATGGCACAAAGTCTAGAAAAGTGGTCTCGCATAGAGGTGCGAGCCGTAATTCGATTCTTATGGGCCAAGAATGTGGCCCCATCCGAAATTCACAGACAAATCATTGAGGTATACGGGGACAAAGCAATGAGTAGATAACAGGTAGCGAAATGGTGTCATTCTTATCAAGTGGGCAGGGAGCATGTGGAAAACCGCAATATGGAAGCGAGCGGCCGTC
>KK118615.1:819166-859979 GCA_000611955.2 Stegodyphus mimosarum
GATTACTACCAGATGGGATAAACAAGTTGGTCGAAAGTTCTGACAAATGCCTAAACAATTTTGGCAACTATGTGGAAAAGTGAAGGCCAGATGTGTCTCTTGATTCCCATTTGTATCTTGTTTCTATTGTTAATAAATACTTTTTCATTTGCCTTGTAAACTTTTTTTTGGATCACCCCTCGTATTATGTCCAGCGCTCGAGATTGTGTATCGAAAATTCTCAACACATGCTCATTTTAAAATTATCTTGCGATATGGCTGCTGACTTGAATTTTGTAGTCTAAGAACATGATATTTAATAAATAAAAGTAAGACACAAAACGTTAAAAAAACGCCCCTTTGGACGTAATGTAAAATCTGAAATCTTAAAGATTTTTAGTTCAAAGGGCAATTTACCCGGAAGGACTATTAATTTCGTTTTGGCATTTTGCGTTGATTCTCTACAAAAGTTGTTTCACTTTTCAAATTGTTGCCACCAAATATTATCGCCCTGTATTATATTTAAAGAAATTAAATAATGAAAAACTTGTATAAATATATGTATGTTTCTCTCATTGTGATAAAACAGTGGTACCTAGAGCCATCAAATTTTAAATAACGTAATCCTCATGCGAATATGGGCATCTGGAAGCCCAAATTTCAAATTTGGAATTTGTTTTATTATCGATTTCCTATTTTGTAAAACTTTAACGAATTTTTGAATTACAAACTCAAGGATTTCAAAGCGAGCCATGGCAACGTTGTACGGGGGGAAAAATTATCTCCAGCTCGCGAGACTGTGTATGGGAAATTCTAAAGATATGCTCATTTTAAAACTATTTTACGATATTGCTGCGGAACTGAATTTTATGTTTTAAGTGCGAAGAACATACATTTAATAAATAAAAGGTAACACACAAAACGCTAAAGAGACCGCCCCTCTGAGCGTAATGTAAAATCTGAATTCTTTTTTTCTTAATTTAAGACTAAATGCGCGCCACAAGTGACCCGAAAATTCTGTCTGTAGTTACTGCAGCTTATGTTCAAATTTTGTTAAGTCTTTCCTGTTTATAATTTGATATTTAATTACATATGGCTGAGATTTAATTTATCAATACTAATTTTAAATATTTATTCAAACCCATTTTTTAAATAATAGAAATGCGTCGCAATGTAAAAGAAAATAGAATCCGAAGGAAAAATAGTTCATTTTGAATGGACAAACAGGCATTTTTTATTGAATTTGAAAACAAATACATTTGCCTATACTGCCTTGAGACAGTGTCAGTAGGCAAAGAATATAACATGAGGTCTGAAAATTGAAGAGTTGAAAAAGAATTTAGCAGGGGAACAAAAATTATTTCAGAATTTTAGTCCATAAGCTGATACGCTAACTATAGTTAGCTATAAAATAACAAGAGAAATTGCTCCTACTGGTTGGCCATTAATTGATGGCGAATTTGTGAAGAAGTATCCGTTAAATGCTCGTCCGCGTACATTAACCGTCCCGTCCGTTTCTTCCCCTCCTCGTCCATTAACGCACAAAGAGGTGTGACGATTTCAAATGACATCCTTTCTACTTCCTAAGAAAGAAGCTTCCATTAGCCTTTTCGGACAAACTGTCTGTAATAAACTGATAGAATGTATTTTGTGAAACTGCACCTGCAGCTGTATACCTTAGGAGGAGGGAAGAAAACAACATCGAAACCTCGGGAGTTTGTGGTTGTTAAAATGAGAGGCTTTCTCGGGTGTTTAGGCTTCAAAGGCTAATAATCGAGCTTTTCAAGCATTCCTTGAAGAAATAGGAGCCACTTATACGGATTTAATTTATCCCACTAAAGTGCGATGGCTTAGCTGCGGTAACATGCTGCACCGATTTGTAGGATTAGAGGACGAAATCATACAATTTTTGGAAGAGGATCATAAAAAGTTTAAAAAGCTTCCTTAGAATAAAGCAGTTCAAGGAAAGGATAGCATACTGTTTATAATGCACAACTCAGTGAAAGCTTTCAAACTTCGCTCATTTTCCTACCTGCCAAGAGAAATAATTGCTAACAAGTATGAATACGAAAAAAAAAAATCCTAACAGCATATTTGTATGCTATGTACGAGTCCAAATTAGTCTTTCTGACGAAGATAAAATGCTCTTCAGACTTATTGAAAACCCTTTTTCTGTTGATCCCAGTGACGTGCCTACAGCTTTTCCAAAGGCTTTCCGGAGCTTTCCAAAGCTTCTGGAACAAATGATCTTCTTCATGTGCTTCTAGGGCTTAGAAACCGGTGTTTCCACAAATCAGAATTTGAAATTATATGAGAGACACCGTTCTCGCCTACAATGTAGTGTGTTCTGAATTCAGTTTCATTTACTTACAGACCTTCTATTCTTCTTAATTTTAAACTTTTATTAATTTTAATTTCATTCTTAATAATTTTAAATTGGTTCCATATTTGAAAGCAGATTTCTATCTAAGAAACTGCAGCATTAAAAATTGTTATTTAGACAGTTATTAACATTAGCTGAACATAATAAAGTAACTGGAACTGATTTTATTTACTTATGTTTACAGAGTAAGGACGAATTTCGTTCGAAACCCGCAAACGGGCTGGGCTGCATGGACGTTTTCGTGGTTTTCTCCATGCGTAACGTGTATACGAGCCAATTTTCCTTAGAAAATCCTCCACGAAAGTGTCTCTCTCCTTAGGCAGTCAGCTCTCGAGGCTTTACCGTAATCACACAAACCAAACCAAAAGCATTTTCACCACTACTTCTTGCAAATACTCTTAAGACTTGCAGGATAATTATTGTGGGGGGGGGATGATGTCTTATCATTAAACAGAAATCACACCGACTATCAGGTTTTATTTTCTGGTTCACAGAAAAAAAGATAAAGGGGATGGTTATGTACAGATGGATTGAGTATATTTAGGAGAGGGATTATAACACTAGTTTCAGTATGGACAGGTGAATGATACAGCTAACCACCTACGTGCGGTCACTTTAGATAGTCGGACTTCTCGAACCAAGTGAAGATGTGTTTACATGGAGGGTTCCTACCGTAGATGTAGATAGCGCTGTCTGGTGCTTCGGTGCGGCACGATTCCCACATTATTATTTTAAGTCACGAATTATTTATTATAATTTCACCTTTACGATCACTTCTCCTTTCCGTTTTCAGTTTGAGAGTACTTAAGTGGAGGGTTTTGGACTGTGAGGCAAAACGTGTTTCTGCCTCTTCAAGCCACGTTACTAGGGTTTGCTAGCTCTGATAAAATTGCAGTTCTTCGGCTTTGCGTTATTGCTGCCGACATTTAAATTGTTACGCCGGTGTGAAGTTTTGAGCCAACTTCGTGTTAAACCAGTTGTGTAGCCTTTGACTACTATGCTTAATTTAAATTTGAACTTGACTGTTACTTTAAGTTGCATCCCCGCTAGTGGTGATTGATTTGTAAGCACAAGAGGTGCATTTTATTTTCAAGTTTTAATTTAATAGAAAGGTTGTTACAAGATTTTGTTGTTAATTCAGACCAAGCGATAATACGCTCGAAGTTAGGAAATGTGTTAGGAGTTTGATGCTGGTTTTTGCTACTAAAGAAAACCAAACACCTTGATTATGTAGGGAAGAACTGTGCAAACGAAAGTCATGGAAAACAGAAATGCTTTAAAACATGATAATCCGCTCGGAGCTTGATGAGAAAAGTAATAGGATAAAGTAAAAAGTAACTATAGAAAAAATCACTTTGAGAATTACAAACAATATACCGATTGCAAAATAAAAGCTTTTGCATTAATGGGCATTTGCTTTAGAAAAAAAAAGGTTTCTCAGTTTGCAGTGACACATTCTTAGCGTTTATACGTACGCTTATGCGCGAGAATTTATGAAAAATGAATAAACATCCAGAATAATCAAACAATTTTTTGACAAAAATGCTTCATATTTAACACATATTGAAAAACAGTTTTGTTTAATAAATTATTATTTTTTTTCTTTTACATTCGAGTTGTAAAATATTCAGATAGAATGTTTCAGTTATAAATATAAAGTATCATTACAAAAGTTTTGCATGTAAAATTTCGTGACTTCAACAACTAGACAGCGTATCAGTTTAGTCTCAATTTCCAGTCTTTTACAAATTTTAAATATGTGTTACATAATATATTTATATACATTTATAAGAACTAGCCTTCTTAAACTTCAGATGTGATGCAGTAACAATATTTTTTCAAGATAACATCATCGATGCAAGAGGACTGATTTCCATACACATTAATTCTACTAATATCTCCAAGGACAGTAACGTTGTCTTCATCCTCTCTAAGTATTAAAGTCCCTTCAAATAAAGCGTTTCCTGGAACAGTCCTCAGGATGATTGTGACTTTTGTGATCATTCCTCTGGCTCGACCGTCTTCTACCAGATTCCCAAAATAAAGACGCGAGTTGACAATGACTTCTCGGCGTGGAAGGATCAAGTCCGCTCTAATAATTTCAGCTAATGACAACTCAGCACAAAGTTTTTTGTAGGATTTGCTGATTAAGTTGTTGATGGCAGTGACTAGAGTGATAGCGGCTTTTTGAGATCTGGAGTCTGTAATAAACAAGGGTAAATAATTGAATTGTTGTCAAGAAACTATTTTATAAAAATGATCTTAACACATGGATCGCCATATTAATACATTGATCGCCTACAGAGATTATTCGCGCATTCTTTAGACAATTTTCTTAGCCACACACACACACACAAGGAAAAAAAATCACAAATTTTACAAACTGAAACTATATTTTTGAAAGTATAAATTATCGTCTGCTAATTTACAGTTCTGTTTTCATGCAAAATGTCGCTTTTAAAGAAGCAATAGATGGAAGGCTATGTTTGTGCTCTTTCTGAAGAAAATTATTTGAATCTAGCTATTAAAAAGCGCTGTGAAGCCCATGGGTTTTCAAAATCCAAAGCTATGATAACTAATGTTGTTAACAAGAAAGGGAAAAAGCATAAAATTTTGTCTTCAAGTGGAAAACTTGTTCCAAATACATATCCAAGGACAAAACGGAATGTTTCGAATGTTGCAATCGTAAGATATTTAATGTTGAAAGAAATCCGCAAATTCAAAGGACAATTACAAAAATATTAGAATGTTCTGTGTCAACTGTAAACAAATTGGTGAATGCTGATTTGAATCTTAAAAAAGCGAGAAAACATAACGCGCATAGTCTTTTCTCCACAACATATGGCCGAACACAGAATTCTTTATGAGAAACATTTATCCGAACATAAATGGAAAACTATTATTAGAATAGATGAATTTTGGGTATATTTAAATGACTGCAATAAAAACAGATCTATTTATTATCATCAGAGAGGAGAAAAAAATCTTAAAATATGTTTCAAAGAATCTAAAGAATGTTTTTCAAAAGGACTTATGATTGTTGCTGGTTTTTCATATAACGGACAATTAAAAACAAAGAGAGTGGAGAAAAAAAATTATGATCAACTCCACATGCTATCAGGAACATATCTGCTACCCAATTTTCAAATACGAAATAACTTCTTTTTTACCCACAATGCCATCAATCAGTAGCAAAGACAAAGCAAGCAGCCACACATCAAAACCCGCTTTTAATTTCCTGGAAAAAAAATGGAACAAGAAACAGATAATCAAGGCCAAACCCTTCACTATCCCTACTAATCTCCTGATGTATTTAATACCCATGAATTTTTGCGCTTCTGGAGTTTTAAAAAAGCCGATTACCCAAACTCGACCTACAACCCTCCTTGGACTTTGGAAAGTTGTTCAAGAGGAGCGGGATAAATCAACTCTTTCGATACTACAAAAGGCTTTGTTATTGTCTTAGATATTACGGTGTAGAAAGATACTGAAGAATAAAGGTTATGAAGTAATTGCATTTTTGTAAATGCAATGAAAATCCTCTAAAAAATGTACAGACAAGTCTCTGTATATTGTTACGAAATGTCCAGGCCCGGTAGGATAGCTTCCCCGCAAAGCAGGTTTAGGGTTGCCAGAAAATGACAAGTGAAGGCAGGGTTGTCATATTTGGCCAGAAATCGCCCATTTGGCGACAAAATTGGTGATATGCTATGGACGGATGGAGAACCTTCTGGAACGAACTCTTATTGGTTTAGCCCAGAATGTTCTCAAGCACAAGAACACAAGTTAAAAGCTACATAAACTCTACTGGTACGCGGAGGGCGAGTGAGCACGGAGTCCATCGAGTTGATAGGCAGTCAGTGAGCGAGTGTTTCGTAGTCTAGTGTCGAGTTCATCGAGAGAGTCTCTTAGTGTATCGCGAGTTAGTGCATCGTCGAGTTTCATCTTAGAGTGTGTTGAGCTCCAAGAACAACCGAACCCAGTCGGGAGCTGTAGTCTAGTGTATCGTCGAGTGCATCGCGAGTTGTAGCTTGGAGAGTCTCGAGAGTACGTAGAGTTCCAAGAACGACCAAGCAGAGTCGGGAATTGTACTCTGGTGCTTTGCCGTGAAACTGTCTCCACTGTTATAGCCTGAAAGTCCGAAGGCTGTGTCGCTGATTGTTTCAGCGTGTTTATAGTAGTTCTTCGACGACTGTAAGCGTGATTTTGGAGGTGTCTTGAAAATTAATGGTCAATAAAGTGTGTCTTGATACTTCATCGAGTGCCGTCTTCATTATTCACTCCAAATCCACGAACCCTTTAACGTACGTGCGAGGAAGAAGAAGAAAAAAAAGTAACAATATAAATTAGTTAAATGGTTAAAAAATGACTATTGGTTATCAAGTTATTATACTAGTATGTATAAACGTAATTATTACTTTATTATTTTGGTACATTTTTAAATAAAGTTTAACTTTCTTATGTGCGGTCACCAGTGCCTGTCACGGCGCTATCGGAATAACAGGATGTCAAAAAATGATGCCATGATTGTCATAAAGATAGCATTACGAATCATGACAGAAGTATGCCAAAAATAAAACCATAAAAGTGGCAACACATTCCCTTTAATGTCACTTTTTTAACACTAAATCACGTTTGTACCTAACGAATTATTTTTTACACAATATTACAGGATTTTGCACAATATACAGGATTCTCAGGAAAGAATAATCGAATTACAAAGTTTGATATTTTCCATTATTGTAAACGGAAAAATTATAAATATATCACTGTAAAAAAAACGGTTTATTTCCCCCCCCCAAGTATTCGACATGACTTCCTTTAGCCACTCGTATAATATTAATACGATATGCCATTTCTTGCCAAACGCGTTGTAATGTTTCACTACTAATTGCTTGTAAAGCATCACATATGCGTTACTTAAGTTTAAACTTGTAGGTAAAAGTGGTAAGAACAAATATTTTTGACACGCCCTCAAAGCAAGAAATCACATAGGGTCAACTCAGGTGACTTAGGAGGGTAGCTGTATAGGACCAAATTATCGGCTGCATTGCGGCCAACCGAATTGTGTGAGTTTTTATAATTTACAATTCCCTATTTAGAAATTCACGAGCCTCCAAATACCAATGGGGCGGTGCCACATCTTGTTGAAAAATTAAATTTTACACATCTTCCTTCAACTAAGGGAAAAGCCAAATTTCCAACATATCGATGTAGGTAATATTACTTACAAACTTTCAGCAAAACAGAATGGTCCATAAACCTTCGATGGAGATACTGCACAAAGGGCGTTTATTTTTTACTTCTGTTTTCCGAAGCGAACTATTGGCCATGAACATCAGATTATAGTCCATCATGGACGAAACTAATTATGGTGATATCTGGATATTAACCGATAGCCGCAGCTCAATTCAGCATCTACAAAAATGGACTTGCTTGGGAGATCAAACAAGCCTTTCTATTCTACACAAGCTGAAAATTGTCTCCCTTCGGCATGATATCTACTTTCATTGGATCCCGTCTCATGTGGATATTGGAGGCAATGAAATTGCAGACACCTTAGCAAAAGAGAGCTCAGGTCATCCTGCTCCTTCTTCTTCCGCGCTTACTTACCTTGAACTTTTTTCTCAGAGAAAAGCCCAGATTAAAATCGATTGGCAGGTACCTCTGACTCACCATTACTACAAAGGTAGAAAGCCGGGACTTTCTCTGGCTCTTTCCTGTGGCAGGAAATCCAGCACTTGCCTTGCACGTCTTGCCTCTGGTCACCTGAATTGCCTCACCTTTTGTAGCGGGTAGCAAAACCTTCCCCCTCTATCCCAAATGTCACAAACACCAGGCATCTCCTGAACATATCCTGGACTGTATGAATATCCTGTGGGACGATATCTACACTTCCCTCCACCTTGTCATCGATTTCCTTTCCGTCAACGGATTCCTTGATTTGATCCGACTCCGACGGACCTCTTGGAGGTAAGAAACACCAACAACTTTTGGGAGTCTATTACATGTCCAATGTAGGGACGGGGATTTTTCAGTCTCCAAATTCGCAGGTTATGGCGGTTTACTTTGACACTTAAATGAAGGATGGCTGGAGTTAATTGCAAAGTTTTTCGTCTTGCATAGCTTCATCCCCTCGAAAATGTCCTGTCGAGGTAAGCCCACGTGTACACGTTGCTCTGTGAAAGGCCACGATAGTGATAATTGTAATGCTGTGCTACTGTGTGTCAAATGTAAGGGAGGAGCACACAGCATTTTCTCGCTCGCGTTCTAAATATAAAACTGAGAAAGAAGTACAATCTTTGAAAGTGGCTGCGCAGAAACTAGAAGAATTATAGGTACACAGGCACGCTTGAATGGCAAGTGGCAATAGTTTAGACGTTGCAACTCGTCACTACGCTTCAGTGCTTGCATGCTTTGCAATTTGTACGGCTTAAAATGCAATAAGACAGTCCAAACAGTAGACTGAGGTATTCCAAGTTCATGACTAGCACGAACCGTTGATTTCTTCGAACGGCAAAAAACCGGCATCTTGCGGTCAACCAACATTTTCTGCTAAACACCTGCTTTGCCCGGGACCAAAGAATTTGTAGGGAATTTCCCTTACAAATTCTTTGCCTGGACTTTTACTTTTACACAGGCATCCAGTTTCCTGGAACTAGTTGTGCCACCTCCTGATACTGAGATGTTGCTGCTTTCTTTGTATGGTACTTTCTCCTAAATTCAAGCTGATTGACGGATTTCTTACAAAGGAGAGCATACCAAAAAATCTTCTCCTACTTAGACGCCATTTCCTCTTTTTTCAGAATTTCAGAAACAGCCTAATGACACTTTGCTGCCACCTAATGCAAAAAAAACAATCTTACAAACTAAACATTTTCCCTTTACAATGACATATTAATTATAATTTTCTGTTTGTAATTACGGGAAATATTAAATTTTGTGATCGGATTATTCTTTCCTGATGACCTTGTATTATGTTTCCTTGAAAAAATATTCTCAGACCAAATCGCAGCAATAAGCAAAAGGGCCAAGTCAGCCACTTTAAATCGTGATAAACACATGGTGACCGGCAACGCTAAACTATAGCTCAAGGACCAGGTTGCCGATCGCCTATGAACCCAACGGCGCTACTAAAATAACCAGATGTTGGTGACGGTGACCCCCCTGGCGACCAATGTGTTACTTAATAGTCAAAGTAATGACACAAATATTTTATAAAAATTATTTCACTTGAAATTATTTTAATCAGTAATTAGAATAATGATGCATTTAATTGCCGCTGAAGATAATTCAAATAACGATGCAAATACTTTATAAAATTTATTTTATGGGAAATTATTCTATAAATATTATCTTAGTTAGCAGCAAAAGTAATGATGCAATATTTCATAAAATTTGCATGTTAAATATCTACCAACAGTACAAACATCAGCTTAGCTGTTAAATATTTATAAAAATATGTCGATGTGAAGATCATTTAAAATTTAAAAAATTTTCCGAAATAAATTTATATTTGTCATAAATCCAAATGCAATATAAAACTATAAGCTTTATCATCCCTCTTTTTGTTACAATTAAACCTTTTTTAGCCAAGAACAGGGGTTGAGATTTACAAAATTGGAGGCTCATCCTCCGACTGAAACCTCACGCAGGGCGTCTTCTTTAATTACTCTCAATGTAGATGATGTCAATTATATAACGTATTTTGGTGTCCAGCAACCGAGAAACATGTTTTTCTTCCCTTCAGATACCACAGGATTTTCATAGCTTCCGAAGAAAATATCTAATGAAGTTTTCCCTTTTCAAAAAGCTGAATGGTAACTGAAGCCCAAATTGCAGTTAAAGGGCTTAAAAACTTTTTTCGTATACTTTCGAGCATTAAATTTTAGTCTCCAGAGTTTCTGTTTTAAGATCTTGTATTTGTATATGCCACCCAACCGGGATAGTGTTTAGTGACTTTGATTGTAATTACGGTACCGAAAGGACTGGCCTCGAATACCGGAGAAGGCATGAATGTTTTTGTAAATGTATCGCGTCTGCACGGCACGGGGTATTATAAATATACGGCCAGCAGAAAGTCCTCTCAAGAGGTTGGTGGTAGAGGAACAGCAGTGGAAGACCCTAGGACCTGTTTCCCCGGAATGCTCTCTCTCAAAATTGGGTGAGGGCTGTCATCTTTATGCTGCTCACGACCAGTGTTGCCAGATCGTGCGATTTTTGGCAAATTCGCCACTTTTAACAACCTTGTGCTACTAAGCTTTTAGTATTTGCGATTTTGCCAGATTTTTGCTACATCCATTATTTTCTTATGCTACTCTTTGCGACATCAAAGAATTGTTTAATATATCGTAAAATGCTTTTATCTTAAAATAATGTATCAATTAAAACTAATTCACATAAAAAAAGGTTTTTTTTTTCCTTTTCAAGCTGCACAGTCTGACGCCGGTATAATAAGAAGGGGGTAGGGGAAGGGGGAAGAAAGACCAAAAGCTGCTTCAGGACCTCTAGCCTTTTCCCCCCTCCTCCCCTGAGCCTTTTGTTTGTTTTTCAGTCTCCCCCCCAACAGTTCTATGATGATATTGAATCGAACAAAAGAACTTGGAGCTTGCGGGCCATATATTGAATACCCAAACAGAGAAAGAAATGAAATTCATTCTCTTGATTATATGTCTAAATTAAGCAACAGAAAAAACTTAACAATCGAAGCAACCGCATTTTTCTAAATAACAACACAAATTTAACAGTAAAAGAACAAGGCTTTTTTAAATAATCAGAATCTAAAATAAATCCACCACGCAGAACGTAAATCTCACTGAAAAGCATTCCGCAATTAAAATCTTCGCAATTAATAATAATAATAAAAAAGAACAATGAATTAATGGATACGTATAAACTAATTTAAAAATAGAAACCTAAATTAAATGAGAATTAATTAAAAAAGAAATGGATAATTAAACAATTGGAAACGATCAATGTAGTTTCAAAATTGTCGTTAATGCTAAGATACGCAATTAAAAATACTAAGAATCCAATAACGTAACTTACGGAACCAATAGACAGTAAATTTGTGATGCCGTCAGAGGTCATGTGAGCATGTGTACTTATGACGTCACATAAATCCCGTGATCTCTGACGTCATTTGCGACTTTTTGAATCATCTTTTGTTACTTTAGTTGAAAAATTTCTGACAACACTGCTCACGGCTCTTGCCAATGACAAGCGCATTTAACGCATGTCGTGGGGTTCTATTTAACACTGAGTAAAATGCTATCTCTTTAAATTGGCGAGATATCGCCAAGCCCACCATGGTTTTAGTCCTTAATGTTTGTCGCCAGATTTGAGAAATCACCTAAATTCGGCGATATTTTGGTCTGGTCCCTGTATAACTGTAATTGGTATTGTAATTTATCTTTATATGTAACTGTAACCGTATCTGGCTCTCATATGCTTTCCAGTAATTTTGAGAATTGGAAGGTACTAAAAATTTCAAGGCTGCCTGGGTAAAACTATATAAACTCGGAGATAGCATCAGCTCTCAGTTTTTCTCAGTTGTGTTCGGAGTATCGAAAGAGCTCCGTAGGAGCTTCACTTTTTGAGATACGGTATGAATAGTGCTGTGTTTAACATTCTTTGTAGTTCGAACTGTAACTGACTGTACTTTGTGATACTAAGAAGAGCTGTACGAGTATTTTTGTGGAAGGTTTCACAGCTGTAAAGTGTTTCTTTTGATTAAAAAAAAAATTATAAAGCTCTGATGGGTTCTGTGTGCATTCAATTCATAACAAACCTTTGGCGCATGCAACAATGAAAAAACACAGTTTTTTTTTTTTTCAATGAAATGTTGAATCTGATGGGATGATGTGAGATTATTTAGGTTCTTCAACTCTATGCTTGTGAGCAAAATTCATAAGTCTCCTTCCTATGGTTTCTTTTTTTTGTGGTGAAGCTTAGAACTGCAATAAATCCACGTTCTACTAAATAAGAAGTTACGCAAAATTAATCGGCAAGTTCTCAGCAGTGACACTTAATGCAGGATATGAATTTGGTATCTGTTTTTGTAACCATTATATGTAATATCCTTGTTCAAACATTGGTTTCATCTCCTCATTTGTGGATGATTCAATAAATTGCTTCTGTATTAATATGGATTCATCTGGGTTTGTGGATCTACTTTCAAAGGGATGTAATACTCGATCTGGAATAACCAAAAGAAGAATGTCTTCAAACTTTTGGCTGATGCCAGAATTAAGAGCAATTAAGTGTGCAGAGTCTTATTCTCTTTGATAACATAAACCAAGTGAGACTTAAGCGAATTTCCAGTATATTTTGGAATTTAAAACAATTTTGCACCACATTTAGGGGGAATTACTTTGATGCTACGTGTTGGCAATCCTTCTTCATCGTAAAATTGCGGAATTATAAGAGTTCGTTGTATAATTGCGGATTTGTTTGTCCTCCCCACGAGTCAACCAGCAGAAGAAATTTGTTCTCTTGTACAAGTTAAATCTCTTAACGTACGTACAAGAGAACAAATTTCTTCTGCTGGTTGACTCGTGTGGAGGACAAACAAATCCGCAATTATACGACGAACTCTTCCAAGATGAAGAAGGATTGCCAACACGTATCGCCAAAGTAATTCCCCCTAAATGTATCCCACTGGTGCAATCCTGCGATGTATATTTTTATCGCCAGGTGAAAAACTTTATTAAAAAAGAGAAAACTGTTCTTATCTCATCGAGCAAGAAAAAGAAATAACTTCCCGAGAAAACTGCATAAAAATACATTCGATTGTTCATCATCAATTACTCGCCCCAGTATTCGGTAACATGTTAACGTTACGCGTGGTTCACTTCTAAACTTTGCGATGATAGAGAATGCTTTATGAATGTCAATCAAGTATGTTTTTCTATGGAGACTTTGAAGCAACGATGTTATTGTAAAAATGTGGCTTTATAACGTGTGCTATATGCAGAAATAATTATTGTTTCCCTTGTTTCTACGATAAATATGATCCCGACACATGTAAATCATCGAATGTGAACGAATAAAGTTATGAATTTTCATGTACAACGTCTTTTCGTATGCTCTTTAATTACAATCCCTTTTTGAAAAGTCCGAAATTGTTACCTTTTCTATGCCTTTTGAGTATAAATAAATAAATAAAGTAAAATATTCACCTCTTTGCTTAGTTGGAAAAAGAATAATATAAAAATTGAGAAAAAGATAAAAAAGTCTTCCCACCGGGAGTTAAACCAAACCCACGATGATCGCATTACTACTCCGAGCTCTTACCGCGGCGCCAACCGCTGCTTGGCAAACGCCCTAACGTAAATGGCTTGTACGGTGCGAGAGCAGCGTCAACATTTTTATTTTCTAAACGCTTGGCCATCCGGAGTTCCCACTTCGGGTACTTTCATTTCTATCCAAGCCCTGCGTACCATATAAATTCGAGCGAAATCGGTAATGACAAGTAGGGAAGGCCCCCTTGTTAGCGTTTCTTCCCAAGAAGGTGAGACTCTACACCAATGGTTCTCAACCTTCTTTTTTGTCGCGGCACACAAAGAAAAACATAAGTTTACAAGTTGTTTACTTACCTACAAACACTGTGTAAAATAGTTTATGATAATAATTTTGAATGTAAAATAAAATAATATGTACTACAAAACATCAGTGCATCTATTCAGGGATTCATTACAAATTAATAATAAAAATACTTTTAATGAGAAATTTGAGCTTGATGTTTTTTGATAATTTCATTTATATTGGGTCGTAAAAATGACAATGCTACTCTCATATCGTCTTCTACGTTTAACAGTCTCGATCTCTTATTCGTTTTTATATTGGTTAACACTGAAAATCCGAATTCACGCATATAAGATGTAGAAAATTGTAATAATATTTTTAAAGCTTTGGCCATCGTGGGATAATCGCATCTAATGTTAATCCAGAATGAATTAGTTGATGCTTCCAAATATTTTAAAATTAAATCTCGATTATTAGAATGCGAAATTAGCTCTCTTTTTCATTCTAGGTGAATTCAAATACAGAAGTATTCGTTATCACAAATGGATTACGAGCCATATCAAATTTTTTGTATCTAAATTTAGGAAATATTGAATAATTCTGTCCTCTAATGTTATCAAATGGCCAATAACAATTTTATGAATAGTTTTATTAAAATCATTTGGGACTGATTCAAACTTTTCCAAATTGCCTTCCTGAGCTTTTTTCTTCCATAAAGTTGTTTGTTCTTGGAATCCCACCAGTTTATCTGTTAAGCGTAGAATATTGTCTTTCGGCTCTTGCATACTTGAATTTATGTTATTAAAAATAACAAAAATGTCTGATAAATAAGCTAGTTTAGCACACAATACTTTATCTTCCAACAAATGAACAAAATCATAATTTTTATTTTGTTCAAAAAAGATTTTCATTTCGTATTTTAATTCCAGCGAACGAGATAAAACGTTTGCTGTAAACAACCACCTTATTTTCGTATGCACTATGAAAGATAGCTTCCATAGCTTGGCATAAGTTCTAAACAAGGGACTTTTTAATGGTCTTGATTTTATATAATTAACAATTTTAACACATTGTTTCAGAACTATTTTCAATTCTGATGGCAAATATTTTGTAACAAGTGCTTCTGGATGCAAAAAACAATGGGTAACTAATATATCCCCATTCAGTTCTTTAGCATGTGTTACAAATCCTTCTAGATGCCCAATCATACCTGGAGCACCATCTGTGCAAATGCCAATACATGAATTCCACGAAACTTTAATTTCTTCTAAATATGAATTAATTGCATCAAAAGTATGTTTACCAGTTGTAAAATTGGGTAAGTCACGGCAACCTAAAAATTGATTAATTATATAATTTTCATGAATAAACCGAACGAATGCAATTAAGTGAGTTTTTCCTGTAATATATATTGTTTCATCGATTTGTAGTAGAGCAAAATTTGAATTTGCAAGAGTTTTTGCAGCATTTTGTTCAATATTTTGGACGTATCTTTGATTCTGCGATGGATTGTGTCATTCGAAAGTGGTATTTTACAAATATCTGTATCTGCCGATCCACCAAACATTATTTTTACAATTTTGCGACAAGCTGGTAATAGTATTATTTCTTCAGCCAAATTGTGAGGTTTTAATTTAACTGCAATCAATTCAGCTATTTCATAAGAAGCTATTTGAGTTTTTTGAAAATTTCGCCAATTCTCGTGTGTACCGCGTACTAGGATTAAACCCATTATAATTTTTATTATGTACATTTCTAAAATTTGGCGGCACACTTTAAGAATTTGCCGGCTTACAATAGTGCCGCGGGAGAGTGGCTGAGAATCACTGCTCTACACGGTCTTGGGACATGATGTCTTTGTGAAGTCTATGTCTCGTTGGAAGCACACAAATGGCAGGCTTTAAAAGAACTTTTGAAGAATTATCTTCTGATGTGAAACAAAACAGAAATCAGAAAGTGTCAGGAAGAAAACAGGAATCAGAAAGTGCGTATAAGACCCTTCTATTCAAACATAAAATTAAGAAATAACCCAACTTTGGTTACAATAAGCCAATCACTTCTGGCTCAACAGAATAACGTTAGTAACTAATAATTTCAAGGTGTGGTGGTGGTGTTGTTTATGCTCACTTGTCTGACGTAGTCAGCCCAAGCCCACGAAATTCTTCATGGAAAGGAGCGCTAGATTACACCTGTCGTTGGCAACAGCCTTGAGCACCTAACAGGTGACAGTGCGATTTGGCTCAGTTCCGCCCCTAATTTCGATGGAGAGCACCCCGGAGGGAAGGGTCCGAGGGTCTCCCATCCATCTCCCCTTCCACCAAACCACACGAAAGGACTTTCGGCTCGCCGCATATTTAAACTGCCGCCATGCCGCACCGACACTATACATTTACAAATATCCATGCCTTCTCCGGGATTCGAACCCAGGCCCTTCGGCACGTCAGTCAACGACGCTAACCGTTATACCGGTTTAGCGGCTAGAGGTGTGGTACATTAGCCTAATGGCTCATAGAATACTTTAACGCGCAGGAAGAGCTCTGGTTTGTAGCAAACCGGCAAGACACAGCTTAATGGCTAGACCACTCAACGCCGCTAACGCAAGTCTTTAATAATGGAATTGTCGTGGCCTGGAATAGGCAGACACGCTCTAAAACTAACTTCCGAAACACTTGCTTAAATATCACTTCATTCTACCTTAATCTGAATAAACTCTCGCTATCTCATTCACATTCTGGCGTGAAAAGCGTGGGTGAAAAGAGAGTAATAGGAATGAGCTAACTTAAACTGAACTATTAGTTAAAAATAAATGCATAAACTTGACAACTTTTATGTTCAAGCTAGTATACTACATCCATTTCTGCCAATTACTTGGGATTGTTTTTTTTTTATAAAATATAGGAATTTGTATATGAAATAAAAATTATTTTGGTATTAATTATTTTACGCAAAATGTATTTTAGAAGTGAATGAGTTATTACCTGATATATCCAAATTTTCTTCAGTCTCACAGGTACAGTAGTGGTCAGGTATTCCAGCTGTGCTACATGTTCTGTTAGACGAAACAGGGCCAAACAAAGTACTTCCTCTGTCAGATTTTATGGATCCAAGAACTGTGTGATTAATGCTGTGACTTAATATATCCAAAAGTGAAAAGTACGCGTCGTAAGGTGTTGTCAGACGTCCTTGATTTGTTCGTAAATTTTGGATGAAACCATTTTGATTTTTAGACAGCAAGTGAGGTACAACTACTGCGAAGAAAGGCATTCTTTCTTCAATTCTGCCTATAAGAGTGGCTCTCAGAGCATCAAACCGGTGACCATGATCTGATAAAAAGAATAAGAACGTCCTGTTTAAATATCCAGAATGGAAAAGTTGTTTTAGCCATGCTTCTAAATCCGCATCCGCGGATGAAACGTGGCTGATGTAATCGTGACTCAGTTCTACAAGAAATGAAAATGCGAAAAAAGGTCGTTTAATGGAACTGTATTTCTTGACGAAATCTTGCGTGTAGCGTAGTTGCAACAAATGTTTTGGAATGTTACCGAAACAAAAGCTAGAGCTAATTCGGTGAAGCATGGATGATTGGACTGCAAGCCAAAATGGTCGCATGTAATGATCAGTTGGAGATTTCTGTAGCCCACCTCTGTAATAGTTCAGTAGATTTATGTCTGGTCTGTCCTCGGCGAAGAGAGTTGCATAACCAGCTCTGGAGAAGTTTTTCCAAACAAATGGCCAACTGTCATATGGTTCCTTTGGATCATGAATATGAGGCAGTTCCTGATTTAAAACTGACTTTCCTGTCAACATAGCTATTAAGTTTGGAAAAGTATTGTCACCTACTTTTGTCAGTCCCCTAAGTATAAAAGCATTCAACTTCTTCGTTAGAAATTGGTAAGTTTTTGGCAGCTGACGCATGAAGCTTAATCTTGACAAAGAATCAATACCGAGTATTAAGACATTATAAAATTTTTCACTATCGTTTTTTAGCGCTGATGAAAGATTATGTTCCGGTTTCACGAAGATATGGCAATGAATATTTGTATAAAATGCAATGCCTGCGAAATTTGTACATGACACATACACAAAATCTGAATAAATTTTAGATCCATTTAATAAAAGTTCACGTCTTTCACTGTAATCCACTTTAAAATCACCTTTGCGAGTTATTTCTTGATATCCACAAAGTAATTTGTCAGCTTCATATCCGTACATTTTAAGTGTCGTAAGATTATATCGCAGGACACCTGCGTCATCTAGGAAGGTAAGTGTTGCAATCCGTTCTTTGCACTTGATGGTTTTCGGAGGTGAAAGGTAATTCCAAGTAGACGGATCGAAAGGATGAACTCTTGGGAGTTGACATTTTTGACCAGGTGTTAAAGGTTCCTCTCTATTTAAATCATACGAAAAGAATTCATTGTTTGTAATGAAAATGGGTTTCGCTGTTGGTTGCAAATGGTGCAAAAGTGCTAAAGTGAGAAGAGAAGTGCCTACAACAATCCATAAAATTCTGTTTTTCCAGGACACACGAAAGGGCATGTCATTTGGACTGTTCTAAAATCTGGAAAAAGAGAAAGAAATCTGTAAGCCACTTGTTTCTGCATACAATGATACATACTGAATAAAATTAATTTAAACCTGAAATTAAGATTCCTGCGTTTTTCTAACATAACATTCTCCTTAAGTCCCCATTCATTATTTTCCAACTTCAGGGCGGGATGAAAGAGAGTATTAGCTAAATCTGTACTTTGAATTTTGATTTTCTTTATAATCTTTGTTGAAATAAAATGTGACCCCAAAAAATAAAAGCTCTTTCACTTATATTGCAGTAAATATATATTATAGATTACAGGAGAAAGAGAATCTAATTATCGAATTCTGAATATCTGGAAGGGCTACGGTATTAGCTAATGCAGATATTTGTAGATCTGCTACATTTTTGTTTTTTAATTTATGATCGATAACAAAATAAAAGATTACAGAGGCAAGGAGATAGTTTTGGAGAATAGTGGGAAAAAAATGAAACTCTTATGAGTTATTTTAATGGCTTTTTTCCTCACTGAATAGGCAGTTTTGCACTGAGTGGCAACACAAGAAACTGTAGAAAGCGCATTCGGCTTAAGGTATCTATCTATATGACTACGTTAAAAAGACGATTTCGGCGAAAAAATTCGAATTTTATTTTATTGCCCAGTTTGAAGGAGCAGGTTTCTAGGATTCTAAAAATGGCTTATTTTTATGTTTATGATAATTAGAAGAAAAGATATAGCCAATTAACTGCACCGGAACTGAAAACAGAAAGACCGGAAGTGTCATTTAAAAGACTCTACTTGAATGTAAACAATGGTGTTATCCGTGTTTTAATTTTTTTTATTTATTTATTTATTTATCTGTGAGTAAATTGTGCTCAACCATTTCGTTTTAATTCTAGGTACTTTTTCTTATTTCTAGGAATAATATTTTGGCTTAATTTTTCGAACTGGGACTAACAACATTGCGATTTTTGTTCGCAGTATCTTAGTTTTCTATACTCAGATTTATGCTTTATTTTTATTTGATTTTCATATTTAGCTCTTTAGTTCTTATATTTGTTTTTCTTTGAGCATTTTTGCATTATTTTAATTATTCTAAGCTGCCACCCCCCCAAAAAAAAGAGCTAAGAAAAGTAAAAAGCGATCTTTTTATCGTAATCGCTATACAATTGGAACTCTAACTGTTTGTGGTAAAGCGACAATTGCAAGCTCATCCAAATTAAAAACTTTTGAACTTACAGGCGTTGTGACTGCAAACAATGTTCAAGATTTAAACGGAAATAGAATATTTGATGCTGCAACATTAGCTTCTATCTCTTCTATTCTCTGCTGTCCAATGTGTTTCGAAACTGGCTTGCAATCAATAGTAGAAGATTCAAAATTTGGGCTTTGCTCAAACTTTAGCTTGAAATGTGGATTTATAGAAGCACTTTCTTCAACGTCCAAAAATGGAAATAAAAATATTTTAACTTCTTTCTTAGTGCTTGATTAAGACGTATTGGAAAAGGTTTCACATCTGGTAAAAAGTTGTTTACTTCGAACTTGCCGTTCATATATCAAAAGCAATATTTTGGCAGAATGAAAGCAAATTATTAGAAGCAGAACAATATGTATTTGATCAGAACATGAAAGAAGCTGCCAAAGAAATTATAACTTTAAAGAAACGTACAGCTTGTGGAGTTTCTGTGGATGGTACCTGGCAACGTCGTGGCCATACATCTCTGAATGGTTGTGTGTCTGTCATTTCTATTGACACAGGTAAAAATGCTGGGTGCATATATAACAGTTTTAATTTTTAATTCAGGATATCTTGGATTACTTGCTATGTTTGAATACTTAGCTATATCAATTGAACAGGAAATGATTAAAAATTACTTTGGAATTGATAACGAAAGAATAAAGAATTCAACACGTCATTCGTCACTGTTTCGAAAATAGCAAGAATATTATTAAAAGCAAATAGGAATAAAAAATTACTTAAGTACGAAGATAAGATACTTAAAGTTCTTCACATTTGATTTACAAATGTGGACAACTTTAAGTGTGTAAACACAACAGAACAGTTTTTCTGCCAATGTCAAATCTTTAAACGAGTCTTAAATCTGAAATCTGGAAAACTGATTTTTTTAGTGCTTTTACATACAAGAAATGTAGCTATTCAAAATGTTTTAAAGATATTTCGATGCAGTTTTAGTACACTGTTTTCTGTATTCTTTACTAGGTTTTAAACTATAAGTTCTGTCTATTAATTTGGTTGATTTAAGCATTTCTATATAAAATAATAAAAAATATTCCAAAAAAATTTTTTTTCATGCAATTTCACATATTTTAGTAAATTTTAGAAATATCGTAAAACTTTTAGCTAACAACACAGATGAATGTTGTAGTAATACACAGAATAAGTGAAATTAAAATATGTGATAACCTAACATAAGTATTAAATTTTCCTAAAAATTTGCATAAAATTGCATCTATTTCAAAAATGTATGAAAATGTTTCCAACAATTTATTTATTTTCATGATTTGATATCAAATTTCGACGAAATAAAGACATATTTAATCAGTGTTCTACGTTTTTTAAAAAAAGTGCTCCAAACGTAGGCAGATATCTTAACTAAAATACGGCATTTACAACGGAAATAGAAACAAAAGACAGACAGGCAATGGAAACAAACAGTGAAAGAATGTTCTTTGGGTTTATATTTTAAACATTGAATGCTAGATATTAGGTTCTGGATTACATTTTGTATGTGAAATTTCTAATAGTTTCCTTTTTAATCTATATTATGTACCAATTAAAATGAATGACTACAGATTCACTTCGTATAGAATTGGATGTAGTCAATCTCATTAGATTTAGAATTATGAAGACAGACGCCATTTTTATACAGTTGGTAAGTCATAACATTTTTTTTCACTCATTGAAATATTTGCTCAAAGTATATCCCACTCGCAGCATATTGCTTAAACAGAATACGCAATTAAAAAAATGATATCCCCATTTCAAAGCTTGAAACAATTAGCTTTCAGTGTAACCATAAGCGTTCTAAGTTACAATCGTCTGCTTTAAGAGAGACTAAACAATAGCTTTATTCAAGTCTCATTTGACGGATACTTTTGAGTTAAAACGTATTCTGAAGTGCATTTATTTAAGCAGTAACACAAAAAGTGTCTAAACGTTTTTGGCAGGAATATTTCATGCCTCTTATGTTGATTTTTCTTACCAGCACAGTTAAGCTGTTCCAGTAAATAAAATTAAATATTGCATTTTATATTAGAAATTTTGCTTACATCTCGTTTCTAATAAAGTTCTTTTCTAGTGGTTATGAGATGTATTAGAATGGATTATTTATATTGTGACAAAGTACAAGAGGGTTAACTTGTTTAAGAGAAGGGATGATTTTGTTGAGGACTTTTAAACAATACTAACTCATATTTATGCTACACATAGAGAAAATCACAAAAAAGCCGTTTGTTGGGATTTGAACCCGTGCTTAATTACAGCGTTCAGCTGTTTTACCGCTCTGCCACGGATAAGCGAAACGTAGATTTAAAATTAATGACATAAAAAAAACATGACTATCAACTTTTACTTAAAAATTTATTCCCCCCCCCCAATTTTTTGATATATTTACTTATTTTGGCAAAGAAGAAGTCTATATTTTGATTTTTACATTTACATTTTGGTAGCTGCGAACAAAGGTATACATTCGAGGTACATACATACGAGGTATACATTCATCGTGTATACGCTGGCATGCAACACTGATTTAAAAACATTAACCAATGGCATACATTTCGCAAGAGAAGAAGCGAAAGAATAACCTTCTTTATTTATATTAATCACTCCGATTTTTACTCCGAGGTTATCAGAATGCGTCTGAATAATATAAAAATCTGATGTGCCTAAAAAATATCTTAACCATTCACTATAGATCTAAAAATGTAGATACAATAGCTATGCTTTATCAGCGAAAATAAAATCGAAGAAAAGTATTTCAAATTGGCTTGCCTTATATTACATGTGCAGGCCAATTACCAATCAATCATAGAAGCAACCATCAGACAAGGGAAGTTTTGGTTAACTATTTCAATAAGCAATAGGACTTTCTTTTTTGGGAGGAGGGGAAAGGTTAAAGTTTTTAAAATTAGTAGTCTTTCATAATTTCATATAAAAACTGTTTTTTGCTGCTCTTTTATTTTAAGTGTCATAATTTCCATTTAGGACTTAATTCTTAGGAGTTATTTCTGCTTATGAAGTTGAATCATATACAGAACTTGTAGTAAATATGCACTTAAAATAGATAAATAATATACACAATAAAACTACGTTATACAGCTCAGGTGGGATTCTAAATTTTTGCTTTTAGTTCTTCAGACTTTCTGCTTTATAAAGAAGTGAAATTCGTCAGACTAAATTTAAATACATATGTATATATATATATACACTATAATTAACAAGTAAGAATGCAAAAGCTATAGCACACCCGAAACCCTCTGCATCCTATTCGAAAAAGCACGTTAGTGCCAAGGTTATGAAAACCTGAAAGCTTTCAGATTTTACATTACGCCCAAAAGGGGCGTTTATTTAACATTTTGTGTGTTACCTTTATTTATTAAATTATGTTCTTCGCACTTAAACCATAAAATTCAGTTAAAGAACAATATCTCAAAATAATTTTAAACTGAGCATATCTTTAGAATTTCCTAAACACAGTCTCACGCGCTGGAGATAAAAGCGTTTTTTCTGTACAGCGTTGCCGTTGCTCACTTTGAAATCCTTGAGTTTGTTAATCAAAAATTCGTTAAAGTTTTACAAAATTTGAAATCGATAATAAAACAAATTCCAAATTTGAAATTCGGGCTTCCAGATGCCCATATTCGCAGTAGGATTATGTCATTCAAAATTCGATGGCTCTAGTTATAAGGTATTTCTCCCGCCTTCTTCGCATGCCTTCGTGGTGTAGTGGTCTGCATGCTCGACGCGTAACCGAGAGGTCCGTGGTTCGATTCCCCGCGAAGGCGTTGCTTATTTTTCACCTTTCCTGCTTCGTAAAAACCTAATGTCTCTACACTGGCGCCCGAACTAAAAGAAATGGTGGTGGATGATGATTCTCCACCACCGGGATTTGGCGATTGGGTCCCCAAAATCCCAGTCACCCTTTAAAAGGGGAGTATATAAGGTATTTCTCCCGACTTCTTCGCATGCCTTCGTGGTGTAGTGGTCTGCATGCTCGACGCGTAACCGAGAGGTCCGTGGTTCGATTCCCGAAGAAGGCGTTGCACATTTTTCACATCTCCGGCTTCTAAATAATCCTAATGTCTCTACATAGTTACCGTCGTTTTATCACAATGCGAGAAACATGCATACATTTATGCAGATTCTTCATAGATTATTTAATTTCTTTAAATATAATATACAGCTGCAATATTTGGTGGCAACAGTTTGAAAAGTGAACCGACATTTAATTTCGGACGCAAAATGCCGAAACGGAAACAATAGTCCTTCAGGGACAAAGCCCCTTTGTACTAAAAGTTCCGAACGATTTCTCCAATTAATATATCGACAAAACCGACACTGAATAGAATTAATAATTTTATTTTGTTATATTTTTAGATGACAATACTAGACGCTGATAGCTTGCAAATTAATGTAAGAAAAAATTTAGTATTTGAAAACTTCAGATTCTAACATCATAAAGAAAAAATAACTTAAAAAAAATCTGAAAGGGTTCAGAATTTAACGACCGCCCAAAATGGCTGTTTTAAAGTTTAATAAGGTATTTAAGAGTAAAGATTATCGATAAGAGATGATCCAAGTAGAATACGAAAACATTATGTAGGATATTAGACTGAATATGCGTTTAGACTAACATGGAACGTTCTTTATCTTCTGTATAGTTAAAAAATGAAAAAAAAAAATATGTAATGTAATTCTGAGAATTAAATGCACTTTCATTTGCACTCCAGTGGTACAATATTGTGTTCTGTAACTCTAACTACGCTAAATTTGGATGTATGTTCTGGTAGCATTAAAAGTCATTAAGTTTTCTCATCCGAAAAAGATCCTATTTTTACTCTCGATGTAAAAAATTTTCTGGCTCTGTTACTTATTTGAAAGCTGGAAAAACTCTGAACCCAGTTATATCAAACGTGAAGTTTCATAATCATTCTAATAACAGGAGACGGTTCTGCTACATGAGTTCATTTTTAATGAAATAATTTAAAAGTTGATATTTTGCATGGAAATATTAGCTCGTAAATGAAAATGTACTGTAAAAATTATTGGTCTCATGCATTTTATGTGAAAGTAAAAAATTCTGAATTTTCATTCATGTTTAGGCAGAATATTCCAGTTAGTAATTTTTATTTAAGCCAAAAATGTATACAAACTTTGAAATAATAACTGTTTATTTATAATAATATTTTAACTAGCTTTTGTCATACTTTAAGAGGGTTAATTACGATTCAGTTTATTTTCTTAACGTACCTGTATTAATGCTGCTATTGTATCTAAGCAGCCCATTAAATTTCATGGGTAGCCGAGTAAACTCATATTTTTATTGTTCACACATCTTGGACTCTTGCTCTGATAATCTGAATTCTCTCCAAGACTGTATTGCTATATGGTATTCTCACAGTAAAAATATATTTCGTGGCGATCTGCTTTTTACTTCCTTCTACGAAGAAAAGGAAGTACTGTAATCACAAAAAATTTCGGGTATAATATTTCAATAACAATATCCATTTTGACTGCTATTGAATGCAATTTAACTATGTTTTTGCGTGGCATCTGTAGGTAAGGACAAAATAAAGGACTCTTTTTCCCAAAACCACTTATAAAATGGATTTAAAATCGATTCAAAACAAATTTTTTTTCGTGACGTCTGTACGTACGTATATATGTATGTATCTCGCAGAACTCAAAAGCGAGTAGCGCCAGAACATTGGAATATACGACTGCTATAACATCCAGTTGTGCACCTCCCCTTTTTGGTTCAAATCGGAAGCACCAAAAATTTTACACACACGCACATATATATAATTATAAAATATTTTTTTTATTTAGAAACAAAATTTAAACGTGCCTAATATTTTTGCGTATTAAGCTGCTGAAAAATTATCATTAAAGACATAAAGTAAGAAATTTAGAACTACTTTTTCCCAAAGACGAAATTGAAATTCATAGCTAATAAATTTCAAATGATCCATTAAATGTTACAAAGAATTTAAAAAATGTTAAAACCAAAACTTTTCAAACAAGCAATATCCCAATTCAAAAAATTAATGAACTTTAACGAAAAAGGAATAAAATAGAAGAGGAATTCAATCAACTTCAATGCCACTTCCTCGGGGGGGGACATTGAAATCTATTGAAATCTCTCTTCAAAATCCTTGCTTTTCTGTATCCAGAATTAGTCGATGAACCATTTTGATGCATTTTAATTATAATAGTTTGTAGAGTCATTAGTGTTTTTTCTGGGGGGGGGGAAGCAAGAGTATTGAAAAATGAGCAACACCTTCGCCGGGAATCGCATATCACGGACCTCTCGGTTACGCGTCGAGCGTGCTAACGACCACCACGAAGGCATGCGAAGAACGCAGGAGAAATACCTCATATACTCCCTCTTTTAAAAGGGCAACTGGGGATTAGGGGCCTTAATCGGCAAATCGTGGTGTGGAGAATCATCATTCACCACCTTTTTTAGTTCGGGCGACAGTTGTAGAGTCATTAGGATTTTTTGGAAGCAGAAGAATGAAAAATGAGCAACGCCTTCACCGGGAATCTAACTACGGACTTCTCGGTTACGCGTCGAGCGTGCTGACCACTACACCATGAAGGTGATGGCATGCGAAGAAGGTGATGAGAAATACCTTATAAGTTCATCCGAAAATTCTGGCCCTTCTCCAAAGCAAGGAAAAAACAAAATAAATTCTAATTAGAATCTTGAACCTTAAATAAAGATAATTCTATTTTATTTAAAGAATTGAAAACCAAAGTGCAAAATTTAAATCAAATTTTTTACCTTTAAACATGTAGCATATAATCCAAAGAATTTAAAACTTAGGTGAAAAGACTTAATTAAAACTCATAAGAAGACATTAAAAACTTCGAGCACATTCAATAGACCCCAAGCGAAACTAATAATAACGATATAGTAGCTACTTACAGGTTTGCCATTTTAGCTTTGGTGAAACTAAAAAAACCTTGGCGAGAAAGTAATCGCTCAAAAGGCTAAAATTTGTAACAAAAGATGGAATTTATGTATATAGTATCAAACGTTTCATTTCTCTGCACAGAAAAATCTGCCTTCTTGCCCGCTGGCCGAAGTGCTTGTTTTTGCGTAGAAACTCTAATTTTAATTGCAAAAATTTTCTTTTAATTGTTTTAACTCTATTTGGTGTTTTATTTGGTGGTCTATTTGGTGTTATTTGGTATTAAATGTGCTAATAATTTATTTGTATGAATAAGGTAGAGAACAAGACGTCTATCTGACTAAGGAGAGGGATGACTTCTCGGAGAACTTTCCGAAGAAAACTGGTTCCTGCTTACAATGCACAGAGGTAAAACCTTAGTTTTCATTAAAGACTAGAGTTTGAAATTCAAGTATTAACAGAAAAGACTGCATTTGTCGTTTTGCTGAGTATTTGGTACATAACTAAAAAAGCATAAATTAAATTATGAGAATCAATAGTGGAAAAACACCAAAAATCACAATCAAACACCTCGAAGAGTTTAGAATTAGAAATTTTCGTTGGATTTATTTTAAATTACCATATATATCGAGATATAACGCGCACTTTTAGTACAAAATATAAGATCGAAATTTACGGTTACGCATTATACGTCGAATATAAAAATGATAGATTTAAAAATAAGGAAAAGATGAGCATACAAAAATTATATCTACATGTACACTGGGAAAAAAAAATATTTCTGGCGTTCCAATGGGCCGACTGTCGAAATTCAACTTGCGTTTCTCATGTCTTGAAAGCGCGACTTAGAATATATATTAGATTTATATATAGCATTATTCTAACATAGGTATTTTGACAGAAAATCAAACTTCTGAAATGGCATGCCAATTTTTTTTCCATATTTCGATTCTGCGATTCAAATTATGCCTAAATATTAAATTTTGTAAAATTTAGTGCGAAATTTACGGAGAAATTCAAAAATTTATCTTGGCGCATTTTCTTTAGTTTTCACCACTTTTGCTTGGCGAACTTCTTAATTTATAGCAACCTATTTTCCTTTTTTTTTTCATTGCACACGAGCGGAAGAAGTTAGCGTTCATACTTTCAAATAATTTTAACAACCTGCGTAAACCACATTTGTGTTATTATCGCTTTTAAGAAATATGCCAAATTTCAAAGCGCGCCAATATATAAATACACGTATATCTTAATAAATTTTGAATAAAAAAACTCTAATTTTTTGCAGGTATGCTTAGAAATACATCTACTTTAAGATGACGATAAAAATTTTGTAGATTATAATTCAAAATTTTCTTTTGAAAAATATATAAAAATATAAGTCATAAAAAATAAGCGAATTTTATTTGGAATGAACCTAAATTTCGAAATGTGAAAGAAGGAATCAAGGAAGTTTAATAAAAAAACAGATATTAATAAATATATATCAAATTCAATTAACATGGAGGAGCTAAAATTTTGAGAGCTAATTTTTTAAAAACTACTCGTGCGATTTTTACAAAATTTGGTAGTTTGGCATAATCCGAGTCGTAGAATCCAAATATGGCAAAAAAACTGGCATGCCATTTCAGAAAAAGTCTGATTTTGTGTGAAAATACCTATATTAGAACAACGCTATATATAAATTTGCTACATACCGTAAGTTGCACTTTCGAGACATGAAAAACGCAGTTTGAATATTGTCAATCGACTCCATAGAACGGGAGGTATAAAACTGTCTCCCCCCCCCCAGTGTACATAAATGTTGTTTCTTTAAAAGAAATGACATTCCTTTTGAACTTAAGTAATTCCCTTATGTGATAAAATGAAATGTCCTCATATTCGTCTTCCGGTTTACCTTCAGGCCCATCATCGAATTCTGTTTGATTTTCACCGTCACTATTATTCTGATCCATAAATAAATAAGCATCTTCCGTTCCTCTAGTCTGTTAGACATTTAAATGCTTTTTAATCATATCGAGTTTAATTTCATTCCATGCCTGAGTGGATAAACTCACACGTTATTTCTAGTCTGGCATGATGGATTTGGCCTCCTTTTTCTTTCTTGCATTCGATGTTCATTTCAAATTGCGGCTTCAAATGACTACAGAAAGAGAAAACATCTAGCTGCTAATTCGCCAGTTTATTCGGACCGGAAGTGGATTCTTACCTCAAGTATGCCTTCTTTTTTACGAAACACTATAATGACATTCTTGTGCACACCTGCAATGAATATAACGCACCCTCTTTTCAGGATTCTTTAGTCCCTTAAGCATTCCCTCTTCCCCACACATATTATTCCCCTTATCGAGGGTCAGTTCATTATAACATTATTCAAAAGCCTCTGAAAAATCTTCCAATGAAAGACTTCAAAAGATAAGATTATCGCATAGGTATCTTTCAGGTTTCTTCGTAAAGAAAAGGGTGCGCGTTATAGGGTGAATATACCTAAAAACTAAAAGAATGTAGTTTAAAATAATACGTGCGCATTATACGCCGGAATGTACGGTATATTCATTACCTTTCACTTTGTTTACACTACACTCACCTGCTATCTTTCAGTTTGTCTTAAGTATATTTATTAAAATACACTGTATTTAACTGTCAGCCTCCCTTACGGAAAGAAACAAAAAATCTGATGTGCACGCTACGTAACTTTCTTGTACAGCATATTCAATTATACACATTTTTTGCTTCACTTCATTTAAACTTATTTCTACGAGTTGTCCTAAATTAATTAAACGATCTCTCGAGGCAAGTTGAAAATGACATCAGAAATGCAAATTTTGAAATAAATACGTATATTTGAGATATTAGCTTTCTAGTTCTTTTTCTATTTTCAGCTGTTTTTTTAACATTTAAAGAAGTTTAGAATTTAGAAATTTTTTCCGGTAGTTTGGTTGTAATAACACAAAACAGATTCACCGAGACATCTGTAAAACTAGAATTTTTAATTCCTTGCAACTAAAATATTCATTTTGACCGCTCTTGAACCCGAATTTGAACACTGTTTTTGCTTGGCATCCGTACCTACGGACAGGACATAGAACTGTTTTTCTACCTTGTACGAAGTACTGCAATCGCGAAAAATTTCGGGTATTATTTTTCAAAGAAAATATCTATGTTGACCGCTCTCAAATCCATTCGGGCCCACCAGCGGCCGAGCGGTAAAGACGCTGAACACTGGTAGTTCGGTCCGAGGTTCGAATGCCGCGAACGGGCTGGCTGCATGGGCGTTTTCGTGGTTTTCCCCATGTGTAAAGTTTATACGAGCCAGTTTCCCTTAGAAAGTCCTCCACGAAGGCATCCCTCCCTTTAGGCATATAGCCCTCGTGTGCTTTGCCATAATTGAATAACCTAACCTCAAATCCACTCGGATGATGTTCTTACGTGACATTTGTAGGTGCGAAAAGAATAAAGGCTGTGTTTCCCAAAATGGATTCAGAAGGGGCATCTGTACGTACGTAGGTATGTATGTATCTCCTATAACCCAAAAACGATTAGCCGCAGAATGTTGAAATTTTGTATATAGGACTGTTCTAACATCTATTTTTGCAACTCTCCCCCCTTTTTTTATGTGACTGCAATAGGCTGCACTAAACGCATATATATGTATATTTGAATATAATAATTGCAATATATTATATCTCATTCATATAAAACTATTTAAAAGTTTAAATTAAATTATAAACAAATAAAAGTCTGAAAGCTTTGAGATTTTACATTGTGCCCAAAAGGGAGTTTTTTTAACGTTTTGTGTGTTTCCTTCATTTATTAAATAGCATGTTCTTCGCACCTAAACCATAAACTTCAGTTCAAGAGCAATATCGCAAAATAATTTTAAATTGAGCATATCTTTAGAATTTCCGATACACAGTCTCACGCGCCTGAGATAAAAATGTTTCTCCTCTACAACGTTGCCATTACTCGCTTTGAAATTCTTGAGTTTGTTAATCAAAAATTCGTTAAAGTTTTACAAAATATGAAATCGATAGTAAAACAAATTCCAAATTTTGGTTTCCAGATGCGCATATTCGCAATAGGATTACGTCATTTAAAATTCGATGGCTCTAGGTGCCCTCGTTTTATCACAGTGCGAGAAACATGCATACATTTATGCACATTCTTCATTATTTAATTTCTTTAAATATAATACAGGGCTGCTATATTTAGTGGCAACAATTTGAAAAGTGAGCCGACATTTAATGTTTCGGACGCAAAATGCCGAAACGAAAACAATAGTCTTTCAGGGACAAAGCCTATTTGGACTAATAAAATAATTAATTATTGCTAAGAACTAATTTACAATATCAGTCAAATTCACACAGCATAAGTAAATTAAGTGCAATATCTAAATACAGGAAAAAAAATAGAATAATACAAATATTATATCTTAAAAACTTTAATTTTTTTTTAAACTAAATTAATTTGCATTAAGTGAATAATTGTTGAGCAGGCAGGAGACCGATCTTTTCAAGGGGAAAGTGTCTCCAAACCTAACTCTTCAGTTAATCAATTCGTGTTTCGTCATCGGCAAAGAATTACACAAAACCGAAAGTAGTGAACAGTTTAAATGAGAAATTTAAGCGTAAAAGAATTTCGAGAAATTTAGTGAGCAAATCCACTATAGGGAACTAAATTATTAATTAAAAGTACAAAGCCAATGTAATTAATATCCAAAGTACAAATCCAAAGTAATTTAGAAACCCTTACTTATATAGGTACTTTCCCGACACGAATTATGCATGCAAACCAAAATAAACTAAAAAAAAACTGATCTAAACATTATACAAATGTAAAATAATATAATAAATACAAGCAATAAAACTAATACAAAAATGCCAAGTAAATAGTAAGTTTTAATTTAACTTACCATGTAATTACATATTTTTGTACGCGGAAGCGTGGTGTAATAGTTGCTAAACAATGTAAGGTTGAGTGTTTTGTAGCTGCTAACTGTGTAAATAGAGGGCGCTGATACTACGTAAAGTTGAGTAGTGTTAAGCTGCTAAGTGTGTAAGGTATTCTCAAAATAGCTGCTTACTCTAAAGTGATGTAAAATGGATGTTCTTTGTGAAAAATTACGTAAAATTTTATTTTGTATTTAGGTTCTGTGTAAAAAATCAAAAAGAACTAATGTAGTAGCTGCATACTGCTATAGGATTGTAGAAATGTGTTAAAAATGATGTAAATGCTTCCAAATTTTGAATAAAAGTGCAAAAAAAAATTAAAATTAAAAAAGTACAAAAGGAGATTAAAAATTGAAAATTTATAAAATATTTTAATGAATTTAACTAAATTTGTTTAAAACTGAAGTTAAACCAAAAACTTTAAATAAATACTGCCCAAAGTTAAGGAAAAATAGAAAAAAGATAAAATATAACTTATTTTCTAGTAGATTATTGAATATATTATTCCGTGCGTACGGGTTCAAAATAGATTGACTGCATAAATCTGATAAAAAGTTAATAAAAGTTTATTCTTAGTACAAGAAATAAAACAAAATGCTGAATTGTTCCTCAAAGATATTCGTACAATATCACACAGTAATTATATTCTAAACTTCTAAAACGTTAAATAAAACGTTGTAGAGACATAGGTTATTTCGGAAGCAGATGTATGAAATATGAGCAACCCCTCCGCCGGGAATCGAACCACGGACCTCTCGGTTACACTTCGAGCATGCAGACGACTACACCACGAAGGCATGCAATGAAGGAAGAAGAAATACCTTATATACTCCCTCTTTTAAAGGGCGACTGGGGTTTAGGGGACCTGATAACCAAATTCCGGTGGTGGAGAATCATCCACCACCTTTTCAGTTGGGCGCCAGTGTAGGGACATTAAGATTTATTTGGAAGCAGAAGAAGAGCAACGCCTTCGTCGGGAATCGAACCACGGACCTCTCGGTTACGCGTCGAGCGTGCTGATCACTACACCACGAAGGCATGCGAAGAAGGCGGGAGAAATATCTTATAATGTAATCCAAGGAGCAGAGAAAGCTAATCCGATCAAAATTACACCAGCTAAGTGAACAACAGCAACTCACTAAAACAACTGAACTGAGATGTTTCTCTCCGACTTTTTAAAGCTTAAATGGTCACGAGAAGGTTCTGGTACTTTCTATTTTCTCGAGGTTTCTGGAAAGCAAAAGAGTAGAATTACAGTTACAGTTAACAATTACATTTATTCAAATTAAATATCAGTTACGGAGATAAACTTTTATTCAATGTTAAATGCACGCTCTTTTGTATTTTTACTTTTCCGGCATAGCTATCTCTTCAAATATGTTACGCGCTGCATTGCACTAGGAAATAAAACAATTTTAATTATAATTCTATTAAAAATATCAAACTAAATACAAAATCCGTAACAATATTATCTCATTTTAAAAAATGGTAAGAATTCTATTGAAATGAATTTACTCATTAGCATATTAAAAATGGAATTATTAAAATAGAATAAGCTCAGTGAGCTCTGTTTTTTTATTCTTATGTGTTCGTAAATTGTGAATTTTTTGCTTTAAAAGTGAATGGATTATATTGTTCGTATTTTCCGATTAAGATTTTTATGTCTTTACTTGATCTACATGCAATATTTGTGGAAGTATCAACAATTTAAAAGTGGCACCAGGCCTAACGAGGCCGCCATTTGTTTTCATTTGAAACTCTTAGTTGTATACTGAAATATCAGTATCCTTTTCGCCCAGTAGGACGGAAAGATAATTTTAAGTTTAGTGCAACGAAAATTTCGTCTTCGTACCCGTAGGCCGAATTGCTTGTTTTCCCGTAGAAATTCGAATTTTAACTTGCAAAATATTTTTAGCCCAAAGGGGCGTTAGACCCCAAAGGGTTATTAGTCTCAAAACGGCATTTCATTTTCTGTGTTGGTTCACCTTTCAAACTCTTGCAACCAAATTCTATCGCCATGTATTATATTTCAAGAAACTAAATAATGAAGAATCTGCATGATTTTTTTTCGCATTGTGAAAAAACCAAGGTATCTAGAGGCATCAAATTTTGAATAACGTAGTCCTCCAATCGAACGTGGGCACTTGGAAGCCCGAATTTTGAATTTCGAATATGTTTTATTAACTATTTAAAACTTTAACGAATTTTTCATTAACAAACTCAGCGATTTCAAAGCGAGCAATGGCAACACTGTACGGGAAAAAACATTTTTATCTCCAGCGCGCGAGACTGTGTATCGGAATTTCTGAAGATAGGCTGTTTCTTAATATTTTGTGATATTGCTGTTGAATTGAATTTTATGTGGTTTAAGTGCGAAGAGCATAATATAAATAAATAAAGGTAACACGCAAAACGTTAAAAAACGCCTTTTTGGATGTAATATGAAACCTCAAAACTTTCAGATTTTCTCGCATTTTTTTAATAAATGTATTTCATATTTTAGGTTTCTCTGTATTTTATAATTTTCAATGACGATATTTATAGTTTCCAAATATTTTTGGCATGCCGCGAAGAGAGAATTAGTTTGATTGGATGAGAAACGTATCTAATAAAATTCGAGGAAAGAAGTTTAAATGAAGTGCAGCAAAAATAAATACGTATAATTTTAATAGGTAGTACGAGGAAATCAAATTTCTCTCATAAATTTTTAGTTGTGAAAGAAAGTTGTTCACATGTAAATGCGTTTCCAGAGAAAGCGATTATTAATCTTAGCGAAAAAATTCGTAACTAGCCACGTTCATTTTTTGACAAGTAGGAATAAAAATTAATAAAATGCCTGTCTTCAGATGTGAGGATAAGATTTACAACACACTGCAAATTAACTCATTTATATATGTTCTGTTGTTTTATTCATACCTGTTGTTAATGGTAATAGAAATAATGTAAACTGAGATTTGAAATAATTAAAGTCTTGAAATCTTTGCAAGACCGTATTTTCAGCAAATATGTAATGAGTTCGACGGTTCGCCATTTTGAGACCACTGATTAACTTTGAAAAGAATGACGGAAAAAGAAGTCTTATAAGAGGTTTTCCAGACAGCCTCTGATTCTGTAACCAAGCTCCGATAAGGACGCGTAATACCTTAATTTTCAAAGCTAAGACGGAAAAAAAAAGGATTGCAAAAAGATTACACTTTTTTGTAAAATTTTACAATTTCCAATAAATTTTCTGATTGGAAAACTTTACAAAATTGTACAGAAAACGAAAAGAAAGACGCAGAAAACTTTTTTTCGCAATCGCAAGAAACCAAATGGGATCGATCTTCAGTTCAAATTTCGAATCTAATGAAGGATAAGTAAAAGAAAAAACTCATTCTCGGCATGGAGTTTTATTTAATTTGCCTTGAGCTTTGATACCAGTTGCATGCTTCCATTGAAATAGTAGTTTTGATCGCATTCTTTTAGAACGTTGATTCCTGACTCCGTGGTCTCTTTTAATAGACCTATAACCTCGAATTTATTGTCCTCGTTTCCATAGCGACGCTGATCACTTGTAGAATATGGAGAGCGGAAAAATTACGACTCTGGAAAATGTTAGCATCGGCAAAGGGCTAGACGATGCAATTCAGGATGTGGCGCCGCTAGTCTTGGTTGCCTTTTTATTTAGTTTTCTTCCTTTTTTGGTTTTTGTTTATGGCATCATCTTGTCGTATTTTTTTATGATATATAACATTGCGAGTCGCAGTATTCAGAGTGATTATTCTGCTTATTTAATCAAATATTTCGGTAGAAACGCATAATTATAATCTGTTATTAACCTCATGAAAATTCCAGTATTATCAATTTCGTACATAAAAAAGCTACCAATACGTTTTTTGTTACTGGAATGTTTTTACTTCCTTGTACGAAGTAGAAAGGAAGTATTGTAATGGCGAAAAATTTCGGGTATCATATTTCAGCGAAAATATATATTTTGACCGCCATCGAATGCAATCTAATGATGTTTTTGAGTGACATTCGTACGCAAGAACAGAATAAAAGACTCTTTTTCCCCCAAAAAAATTATAAAATTGATTTAAAATGGAATCTGAAGAGATTTCTTTTCTTGGCGTCTGTGCGTATGTACGTATATATGTATGTATCTGGCATAACTCAAAAACGAGTAGGCTCAGAACGTTGAAATTTTGGATATAGGACTGATATAATATGTAGATGTGCACCTCCTATTTTGGTTGCAATCGGCCCCACCAAAAGTATATAAATTTATGTATATATATATCCACTCTGTTACTCGGCTCAGTGAGCTCAGTTTCTTTAGTCTTATAAATTTATAAATTGTGCATTTTTTTACTTTGACAATGATTGAATTATGTTGTTCTTATCTTATGGTTAAGTTTTTATGCTCTTAGTTAACCTGCGTGCAATAATTATGGAATTCTCAAGAATTTAAAAGTTTTTTTAAGTGCGGCTAAGCCTAATTTTTGGTTATGATAGCGCCCATATTTGTTTATGTTTGAAGCTTGGCAGAATAGCGGATTTGTTGCCAATCTAGAGAAATTAAGCTTCGCAACAACGTCTTCTTCTATTATTGCGAATTAAATTATGCTCTATTCATTCTGGAATTATCATTAAAGTTATTAGTTGGTTTTTGCGTAAAAATAGTAATTTTAATTGTAAAAATTGTTTTTTTAATTGTTTTAACTGTACTTGGTGTTTTATATTTTATACATCTTTCAATTTTTAGTGAAAATATTTTGAATTTTTACGTATTTTTGCCTTACCGCGAAGTGAGAAGTGAATTAATTAGTAGCGCATGCGCATTAGGTAGATGACGCTGAATCGTCTGTGAAAAACAGTTTCTTTTTTATTTGTTTAATTTCTTTTATGCATCGTTTTAGATTTATTATAATATTTGAATAGAACTTGTGGTAATTCTTCAGATGCTATAATTTTTACTCACTCTGAGTTATAAAATGAATGAGATGTGACGCTGTTAAGTGAACCTAGCGTATAAGTAAGTGTATCTGTGGTAAATAAATATAGTGAATTTTGAAGAGTGCATTTATTCTGTTGTGGTTTAGGCGCTATCGACGAAGTAGATTTAATTCAAAATTCATTAACTGTTAATTCAATATGTTTAAATGAAATGCAGGAAAATAGCGTATAATTTAATATTCCGTACAAGGGAGTCATGTGGTGTATACACCAGATTTTTTTAGTCTTGCGCTGGTCGCCTGCATCTTTGCCATTAATCTGTACACGGTACGATAGAATGTCAAAAAAAGGAAAAATCATTGAAATCAATAAACGGAAAATTAGTAAAAATGTGACTGGGAAATATATAATAAAACTATTCTGGAACATTGGTAGATTTTTTTGTTGATATATGTAAAAAAATAATAAATTATTTACTAGAGTTAACTTCCGATTAACAGAGGTAATACCCGGATAATATCTATGGTTGAACCACATCCCGGTTTATCCGACAGCAGTTAAAAAGAGCACGAGAATGAAAATAAGTTATATCGCTGCGTTTTAGCATTTTATTTTCATGGACGATTTAATGATATTTATATGATATAGGAACTACGTAAATGAAAATTCTGATATATTTCTCTATTTCAAATTTAATTGAACCTCCATTAATTACTCTATTTAAAACTTCATTTACTGCAGTTCTGCATCTCCTTAATTTAATTATTTACCCTTTTCATTCTAAAAACAATAACTGCTTATGATAAATCTCTGTAAAGTGCATCTTTTAAATTAATTAATGTCAAATGATTCTTTCATAATGCTTATGCCGCAGTTGTTTGCATAACGCTTGAACCAAGAAGTATTTCAAATATGTGAACCGAAACTTAATATTATGCAACGGAGGTAGATTCAGGGCCGTAACTATCACCGAGGTAAATGGGCAGTATTCAAGGGCTTCGAGCTTAGGTTGCGACCGATTGAGGTGAAAAAAAAATAATAATAATATCAATTTTTTTGTATTGGAGATTTTATTTTAAGAAACTGAATTCTTAGTTATTAAATTTTTAACTAAAATAACATGCTTCAAAAAGATTTATATAAATCTGTAAGACAAATAATAATAACGATCCCATGGAAATAAAAATGAATGGGCGAAAATATTCGAGGAGAAGAGAGGAAAGAATGATTTTAAACGTTTTCCTTTTTTTTTGGAGATGTCAAATGTGAGATTCCCATCAGTCGAATAAGAAATTCGCAAAACAGGAGCAATTTGCTTTTTATGACAAAGAAAAGCTTCCCTTGCCCCGTTTTTGGGTATGACGTTCTGATCCAACCATATCATTATCCATTTCGACGAAGAGAGAGGACAGAGTGGACGGACAGCAACGGTTATAGTTCAACCGCCTCATCCGCGACCATGAGCTCAAACACGCATGCGCCATTCAGACCGAATTATTCTCAAAATAGGGTGGAAGGATGGGGACTTTCTTTCCCTCCAGCATATCTTTTTCTGGAGAAGGAAGACTCACGTGACTTTTCACGTCGCAGCAAGTGATAAAGCCCCTTTTGAACGAGTCTATGTGTTTTAGCAGAATGCCAGCCAGGGTTGCGTTTGAGACGGTCGAACTATACGAAGTAGTGGATGGAGAAGCGAAGCGTTGAGGTTAAGAATTCCAGATACCCTCCGTTTCAACGAGAGAATGACAAAGTGGAGAGGAGTAAAGGCTATGCAAATAAGAAAGTGTAAAGTTAGAATAAGGACCCCAAATACCATCCATTTCTATGAGAAAGGACAATAGCCACGGAAAAGGAGAAAGCCGCAACCGTACAGAAAAACGGAAACCCATAAAGCCCTGCTTCGAGGAACGTTTTTCACAGTGGACTGATTGGCCCAGAAGGCCAGAAACGCGGTCCCTGCGGAGAACATTATCCGCAACTTTTGAAGAACTTCAACATTATTTTCTCATCTAACAACTTCTGAAGCAGAAACCGAGTGCAAATTTTCCCACCCCGCAATTCGAACTTGCAATATTATTCGGGGTCAACTAAGCCGTACCTGGAAAATAGATGGAAAATTCCTAGCCCTGGAGAAACCTTTTCAGACATCCTCATCATGGCGTCTCTCTGACACTGCGTAGAGATTCCAAGCTGCGAAATACAGAAGTTCCAAATTCATCGAAATATCATCAATCGACCCTCAGGGGGATTTCAAAATAACAAACTTGGTAGCATTTCTGTATATTAAACAAGCAAAAAATGAGCTACATTCGGGAAAACAATTCGATGTTGGAGGCAAGACGGCTGATGACTTCACAAATGGATATCCTACAGCGAACCTTACGGAATTCAAGTTTTATTTTATGGTATTTTATAGAGACTTTTAAACAAAAAAAATTTATCTTAAGTTTTTGCAATTTTGTTAGGTTAAAAGGACAGAAAGAGTTTATTAAGCTCTTTAACATATATATTTGAGCAAAAATTCCCCTCTTTTTTAGTTCTTTGACACTTGATAGCTTTATCCTTATGTGCCTTTTTTATGCATTCGTATAACATAGTTAGATAAGAAGTAATTTTTTATCAGGAGATAAGAAAATCAGTTTTAGTGTTAGCTATAATTCTTGTTCTTCGGTAGAAGCATTACAAGAATCTGCTTCCTGCAAGTCATTATTTTAGATAGGGTATGATTATACTGAATTTGCTGACCACTGTAAAGAAGCCTTCAGCACAGCAGAGATTCACTAGAGTCTTCTATCCAAGTTTCCATCGGCTTTATGAAATTCGTAAATTTATTTATCTAAGAGCGGCATAGTAATATTTCTCTCCGTGTTTATGACTGAAAAGAGGAGAATTTCAGCGTTATATTCCGGAATTTATATATTTTCTTAAAAAGTGTTGTTTTGATGAACATACTGAACTCACAGGATTAGATTAGGTTATTTGTGAATAAAGAAACCGATGTCTTCGCGGAGGACTTTCTAAGAGAAACTTATAAAGTATTTCTTCCGCTGTCATAGCAGGCCTTTGTGGTGTAGCGGTCAGCACGCTCGACGCGTATTCGAGAGGTCCGTGGTTCGAGTCCCGGCGAGGGCTTTGCTCATTTTTCATATCTCTTGCTTCTAAAAAATCCTAATGTTTCTACAAGTGGCGCCCGAACATAAAAAGGTGGTGGATGATGATTCTCCACTACCAGGATCAACCAAGTTCTAATTCCGAAAATCCAATCGGGTCAAAAGTGCATTCTTACCCTAAATTATGTCTCCCTTTTCTCGAAACCCTAGAATAACATTCTCCTGCACATATGCATTGAATACCAACCACACCTTTGCAGAATTATTTACTTCGTCAAGCATTCTCCCCCCTCTCATATTGCTCCGCTTATCGCTTGTCAATTTAGTATACATTCTGTCAAAGTCTGAAAAAAATCTTCGAATGAATGACTTAAAAGATACGGAATTTCATATGTATCTCTCGGGTTTTGTCTCAAAGAAAAGGGTGCGCGTTATACGGCGAATAAACCTTATAAGGTATTTCTCCCGCCTTCTACGCATGCCTTCGTAGTGTAGTGGTCAGCACGCTCGACGCGTATTCGAGAGGTTCGAGTTCCGGGGAGGGCATTGCTCATTTTTCATCTCTCCTGCTTCCAAATGAATACATAATGTCTCGACAAGTGGCGCCCGAACAAAAAAAGGTGGTGGATGATGATTCTCCACCACCGTGATTTGGCGACTGAGTCCGCTAACCTCCAGTCGCCCTTTAAAAGTGGGAGTATATAAAGTATTTTTCCCGCCTTCTTGCCATGCCTTCGTGGTGTAACGGTCAGCACACTCGACACGTATTCGAGAGGTCCGTGGTTCGAGTCCCGGCGAGGGCATTGCTTATTTTTCTTCTCTCCTGCTTCTAAAAAGTCCTAATGTCTCTACAAACTGACTCGTGTTTACGTTTCATGTGGGAAAATAACTAAAAGCGACCATACAGCCAGTCTGTTAGCCTGTGGTCGAAGCGGGGATCAACTTCCAGGATTCAGCGGTTTTAAACCACACGGCCATTGGTGAGACTATTATATTTTATCAATCATACATAATTAATAGGTAACAAATATTTTAGCAAGTAAATACTTTATTAAAAATGTATATCTATTTATCGTTTTTCGAGGGAATGAAAGCAGAGAGGAAGAAAAGAAAAGGGAAAAAAAGATATAATTATTAAAACTGCAACAATTTAATTATTAAAGTTTTAATTATTAAAACTACAACATGTCACTCATTGTAAATAAGAAATATTTGATAAATAAATATTGCTTTTTACTTTCAGCA
>KK118615.1:868415-887441 GCA_000611955.2 Stegodyphus mimosarum
AAAAACAATGAAAATTCCGAAATGGATATTAATAGCAAATTCTTTCAACTGATTGCATTCCTACACTGTATCAAATAATACATCAGTTAAAATTTCAGTTGCAGTTTTAGTGCAGTAGTTGCAGTTTTACTAGTGTTTAAGACGATGTTTCACTGACTTCATTAGAGAGCCGGAGTTTCTGACTAGCACGCGTTTGCCTTTGGGCTACGTCTCTCTCTAAGCTATTACTACGATCGGCCGTACTTCAGGCCCTTGATAGCTTCTCCCTCTTAATTGAGATTTAGGGGCCAACTACTTAGAATCCTGATAGTTTCAGCTATATCTTTTAGTTAAGCATTATTTAAATTTTAATTCTTATTAATTTGCTTTCAAGCCCAAGTGGAGGCTTTGCTGTACACTCTGAGATAAGAGCCGACTGTGTTTATCCTTATGTTGAGAAATAAAGGGTAATTAACCCTTCTTGAGCCTTGCGTCACTGTTCACACACTCAAGCGATTATTCGTTTATCAGTGTAAAAAGTTCCTCACATTGAACTGTGAAATAAAAGGGTGGAATCTCACAAAGCAAACGAAGTATTGTTATCGCAAAAAAAAATTCGGGTATCACATTTCAACAAAAATACCCGTTCTGACCGTTCCGGAAAACATTTGGCCTTTTTTCCCCCTATGTGTGTGTGTGTGTGTGTGTGACTTCTATGCGTGCAGACAGAATAAAGGACTTAGAATAAATGCTATTGTAAAATGAATTCAAAAGAGTTTTTTTTTTCTGTTGTGTGTTCGTACGTATAGATACGTACAGACGTCACGAAGAATTGTATGTATGTTTGTATGTACCTCGTATAATTGAAAACCGATTTGCCGTAGAACATTGAAGTTTTACACATAGGATAATTATAACATATAGTTGTGCACCTCCTTTTTTATTGCAATCCGCAGTACCAAACGTGTGTATATATATAATTCTCAAGTGGATATACCACCAATTACAGAAGTGTTTTAAATGAAAAAAATATTCATGTTTCGGTTATTTAAAATTAAAATAAAATATTTCAGGCAAATAACGAAATCTAACTATATACATAATAACAGTTTATATATGTAATTAGTCTAACAATAAATAGACACACAAATAGTTATCATAAATTAAGGAAAAATAAAAACATAGCGATAACTTCCTCAAAAATAAGCCAAACCATGTAAAATGTGAATATGTTGCGAAGTAAGAGTAGCTGAGTAAAACTGCAATGTGCAGATGAGTGGCGCTGCACTCGAAATACGTCATCTGCGAGGAGCCTAAAAGTCCATGTTTGAGAGCAAGCCCACATCACTGTGATAGTGACATCAGAAATCTGAGATAGCCAATTCCTAACAATGACCTGCAGGCATCATTTGCCTGCAGAACTACGATGGAGAGCCATTGGGAGACTAGAGTCAGGACAAAGTCAAACAGAAGTGGCCAGATGGCTAAATGGAAGTCCTTCTGTGGTTCACAGACTTTGGAGGCAATTTCAAGCCATAGATTCGGCATCCAGGAGGTTCAGCCAAGGACGGCCAACTGCTACGACGAGCGCCGATGACGGATATTTAACATTAAGTGCACGCAGGAATAGAACCATTACTCCGGCTCTTCTTAGATAACTCCTTGTTGCAGCCACCGCAAGGTTGCTGTCACCGTCAACTGTGCGTAGAAAGCTTCACGAAGGTGGTTTGTATGCGAGGCGACCAGCCATTTACGTGCCGCTCACGTCACGCCATAGGAGGGACCGTTTACAATGGGCACGACAACATGCCCACTGGATGCCTGATCAATGGAGGGCTGTTCGCTTTACGGATGAGTCCAGGTTTAGTCTAGAAAGCGCTAGTAGCGTTATTTGATATGGAGAGAGCCTGGAATCATCCGTTATCATCCGTCAAACATCTGTGAAAGAGATGCATACGGAAGAGGCAGTGTCTGTGTTTGGGTTGGCATCTCTTTGGGTGGACGCACAAACCTCCATGTCTTTCCAAGGGGAACCCTGAATGCTTAAGTTTATACAGATGACATCCTCGATGCTTATGTGCGCCCATATGCCGCGGCAATAGGGGATGCTTTCCTGTTACAGGACGACAACATAAGACCACACAGGGCTCGAATCGTAGATGATTATCTTCAACAGGAAACAATTATGCGCATGGAATGGCCAGCTCGATCCCCGGACTTGAATCCTATCGAGCACGTTCGGGATGCTTTAGGGAGACGTCTAGCTGCTCTCGATCCGTCCTCTCAGACCCTTGCCGCGCTTGCAACTGTTTGCAAGAGCAATGGCTCTCGCTTCCTATGGAACTGATAGACCGCGTAATTGAAAGCATCACACATCGCTGTATGTGCTATATTGCTTCCAGAGGCGATCGTATTCCATATTGAATGTACTTTTCCTAGAGCAAACTGACCCCTTCGATTTGCTCATTTTATAGACGTTCTAATTTCTATACTACCGTTGTCTGGTAACTTCTTTTTATGTTATTTGATACCTTACTTTGTGTATTATGGGTAAGTTTTATAAAATTCTACACGTAACTTTTTCAGTAATCGTGATTTTTGTGATTTTTCCTTCATGTATGATAACGAGTATATTTAACAAAATCTAATATCATGTTATTGTTGTAAACATCTAACAATATTTGATGTGAGTTTTTTGTTAGAGGGGGGAAAAGTGTATAATTTAACAGGCCATACAAGAAAATCACGTGGTGTCACATCAGATTTTTATTTTTAAAATTGTTCTTTATTTAAATTTAGAATCGAGACATCAGCAGGTATAAAGTTCCGATAAGATTTTGGGACATGTTCAGCCTTAAAAATAATTAAGTTTTCTTTCGAAAGTTGATTGACAAAGGATTAAGATTAAGCGGTACACGCTTAATTATTACCTGACAACTTATCTGCTATTATACGAAGTTGCAGTTAACCTCGAAATAGAAATGCGCCAATGATAACAGTTTTTAAAAAAGGAAATAATGCGGTACGTGAATCGCTTTCGTGCACGATCGCATTCTGAACCTCCTTTTCGCTTCCATTAACTCAACATTGTCTCTTTCGAGCCTAATTTTCCATGATCGTGCCAGCAGGTGCCCTGATCTCTCCACTGTTCCACTGTGACGTCAGGACCTTGGGATGAAGAGACAGACACACCCTTTTTTACATTATCCCTTGACAGTTTTGCACTATCATAATTGGTCTCCTCTGAGTTATTCCATTACCAGAGACTAGGCCTTCCAAAAATGAAGATAATAGACTGATAAATGCTAAAAGAGAGCAGTTTTCTGATCCAGTCATTCATTCGGAGCTTCATCTCATTCGGAGCTTAAAAAAAATGCGTTGATTGGAGTTCCAGAGAACTATCTCTTGCATAATCTTTTACGTTAAAAGATCAAGCAAATTACGCATAAATAAAAGACGAAAATAATTTTAAAAAATTCCGATTTTAAAGGTCACTCAAAAGGATTTCTTAAGGTTTCTTACTCTCTCGTTGAGCTCTCAGTTTATCACTTTCTCTTGCACTCGCTCCTGTCTAGCCATTTATTTTTGTCTTTTTAGTTTTATTGTTTACCTTCTTTTTCTTCGCTCTTATTTCACAAACAATGCAACTATACAAATCAAAAAACTTTTAAAAGCAGCATATGTTTAGAATTCGTGATGCAGTGTTAAGTAATGGCCCACATTTTTTTATTTGTCTTCAGTCTTTTCTTAGTTCACCATATCAGTGTTCCGTTTCCTTAGATGGCTTACAAAACTTTTTTTTTGTCTTTCTCTTATCAACTTTTTGTATGTTACTGCGTTTATTAAATGTCACGCTCTTCGCTCTTACGCCAGGTAAAATCCCAAAATATTTAAAAACAGCATATGTTTAGAAATCCCGATTGAGTGCTAGAGGGTTTCCATACATATTTTTGCATTCGCTATATTACTCCTTTAAAAAGGGACTCTTCCCCTGAAATAGTTATCACAAAAAAGAAAGTATATAATGATTTTAATCAGTTCAGCTAGTGTAATTTCTTAAAAATATTGAATATTTCTAATTAGACATCTCATGATTTTAATACACGTTTATTTAAAACAATCACATTGTCAGGACTGAGTGTTCGGTGCATATTCTTGGCAAACATCTTTGTGAAACTCCTCAAGTCCTGATCTTGAACAGGGAGCTGAATGCAGCTATGTTCTGGTGGTAGACACTGTGATTAAGTGGTAGAAGAACTGCACTTGAAAAGGATTTAAAATCCTCTTTTATTAGATCACAATTATTTACAACCGCTTCCCAACTCGGGAGGGATACAGAAAGTAAAAGACCACACTTGGGTCTAAAATGAAAAATCAGATAAATTTAAACTAAAGCTAAATAGAAATTAAATTAATCTTTGCTCACAGAGCTATACGCGAGGTTGGCCTCTAACTAAACGGTTCGTAGCAAGATTTACTAATACTGACGCACTTGGACTTATTTCAATAAGCAGTCACGTAACTAGCACTATGGCTTAGAATTTAACTGCTAGCTGGTCAGGCGAACGTCGAATAGAGTGACCGTGATCTGAGACTAAAAGCTCTCTCACTGAGAGGTTTCTACCTCTGGTTTAAATAGAACTTGGCTCCACTTCAAATTAGCATAAGCTGAAAACGCGCGCTTCTTCTAACGGGAAGTTGAAAATGAGAAGAGATAGAAAGATTTAAATTAAAATAAAACTTTGTTAGTTTAACTAAAACCTTACAACATTAAAACCTTGAAAAAAATATACTTATGAACTGTGTTTACTGCTGTGAACTCCGTTACAGTCATACTGGTATTTCGCTGAATATTCTTTATTCAGATTGACTGTACGAAAATTTGAAATATTCAGATTTCCAGTCATAATCTTCCTCGTCAAGAAATTTATGCTTTCCGTTTGATATCGTAATTTTTCTGCACCGTTTTCAGGATGTGTAAAAAAATTTTAAATCTGACAACCAAGAAAAAGTAATCTGAGAAACTAAGTTTAGAATTTTAACATATTATGAATCGAAACATTAAATTTCATTAAAGTAGAGGGTCTAGAAATAATGCTTAGGCTTCTATTAATAGAAAATAAATAATAATAATAACTAATGCTTATGTTGACTAGCGGGAGTATTTTTACGACTTACAGTATTTAAATAATCACTAGCAGACAAGCTCGCTAGATGAGCGCGCTGCGGCCAAAGCAAAATTTAGAAGTTCTATGTACACCTGAAAAGAAAATATGCCTAAAATATTTCATTGTGAATGAGTTCAGCTTATTCTTTTCAAGCAACAACCAAATCGTAGATAACTTTTTTGTTGCCGAACCAGAAAACAAAATCTTTTGACACTTCAGGTTAATACGTATGACGTCATGATTTAAATTTAATGTAATATAACAACTTTTTCTCAATATGAATAAAAGAATTAATGTGGCAATTACACATCGTGTTATTTGTCCTAACTGAAACAAAAAATTTGCCAACAGCAGCTATTTACACTGCCCTCCAAAGGTTAAGGAACAGTATGTTTTTTGTCTGTAGTTTGAGAACGAACCAACATAGAAACCATAAATTTAGAAGACATGTTCACTAAACAGTTCTTTAATGAATGAGACATAGAATGTTTCTAAAGTTCAAAGCAAACATGAATTACAACCAAAAATTGCACCTTGATAGAGAAATCCAGTCTTGGAGAAATACGTTCGTAGACAAAAAAAAAAAAAAAAAAAAAAAAATAAAAAAAAAAAAAACGACGCACCAAGAAGGAGTTATCCGAATGGGACGAAAATCGGTAGAAGTGATGTACATGTACAGAAAAACAAATGATTAAAGTTTGAGAAAAATTGGATGATTTATTGAAGTGATAGAGTGACAAAGTGAAAAAGTCAGGAACGCGTTTGTCCACCTCTGGCTCTTATGCAAGCAGTTATTCGGCTCGGAATCGATTGATAGAGGTTGCGGATGTCCTCCTAAGGGATATGGGGTCAAATTTTGTCCAACTGGCGCATTAGATCGTCAACATTCCGAGCTGGTTGGAGGCCTCTGCCCATAATGTCCCAAACGTGCTCAATAGGAGAGAGATCCAGCGACCTTGCTGACCAAGGTAATGTTCGGCAAGCACTAAGGCAAGCAGTAGAAACATGTGCAGTGTCGGGGCGGGCATTATCTTGCTGAAATGTAAGCCCAGGGTGACGTGACATGAAGGGCAACACAATAGGCCTTAGAACTTCGACGTACCTCTGTGCTGTAAGGTTGCGACGGATGATAACCAAAGGGGTCCTACTATGAAATGAAATGGCACCCCAGACCATCACTCCTGGTTGTCGGCCTATCTGCCCGAAGACAGTCAGGTTGGTATCACACGCTGTCCGGGGCGTCTCCAGACTCGCCTTCGCTGGTCATTGGGGCTCAGTTCAAAGGGGAACTCATCACTGAAGACTATTCTACTCCAGTCAGTGACATTCCAGTGCGAATGAGCCCGACACCACTGCAAACGGGCTTGACGTTGTACAGAGGTCAATGGTAGTCGGCGCAAGGGGCGCCGTGACCTCAGCCCCCTTTCTGTGAGCCGGTCACTCAAGTACTAGTTGCACGTACAGTCGATGATAATGATGCAACTGGGGCTGTGAGTGCTGCTCTGACGATTGCTCGGTCTTCATGTTCTGTCGTTTTTCTAAGTCTACCGCTTCCTTTTTGACGCTGTGAGCGGCCGTGGTTCACCCATTCCTACTAATATCGTCTAACAGTGGCATCGCTCCTGCTCAAATGTCGAGCTATTCGCCGATAAGACCAGCCGACTTCTTTGAGCCCAACTACAAGACCTCTCTCAAATTCTGACATCTGCGCATATCGTTCACGCACTTGTATGCGAGGCATAGCTACTGTCTACCAGAGTACACGGAATGAGATTCGTGAAGAATTTATGACCTGGAATCGTAATTTCTCCTCTTAAATATCCTGCTGGTTGCGCAGATCAGATGCGCTGTAGCGACAACCGTTCATTCATTGGCAGCCAAATTGTAAAATTTTGCATTTTCCGTCGAAGCCTGTATGCATATAAATTTGTGTCCAATTTGCTTTATGTCTTCTAAGTGCATCGTGGTGCGTCGTTTTTTTTTGTCTAAGAGTGTAGTATATCACAGTTTTTTAAGGAAAACTGGGGTGGTAACATTAAAACAAATTGGATCTAATAAGGAATGTGTCCACGCCTAGCTATATTACGTTGACGACAGCGACGTTCCATGCTGTCAATTAAGTTGCCGGTCAGTGAAATTGGTAGCAATGCCAAGACGCGGAGTAATCCATGTTCAAGCTCACATAACGACCTTGGAGGAGGATTTAAAGCAGCAACCTGTCTCCGAAGGTAGTCCCAAAGATGCTCTGTCGGATTCAGGTTTGATGTTTGATCTGGCCATTCCATACGCTCCATACTGTGACCCTCAAGATATTCTTCAGAAACCCGATCTCGGTGCAATCTCGCGTTATCGTCCATCAGAAGAAATTCAGGACCAATAGCAGTGGCATATGGACGGACATATTGATCAAGGATCTCGTCTCGATATCTCACACCGGTTAATGCTTCTCCACGGAGCACATTCAGGTCAGTGTGACCACCGAGAGAGATTCCAGCCAAAACCATTATTCCACCACCTCTGTAACTGTGTCTTTCCACAATATGGGATTGGGTGTATCTGGTGCGTTATTCCCTCTAGATCAGGTGCCGACCTGAATCACTCTCCAGTGTGACCCTGGACTCGTCTGTGAAGAGGACAGACGTCCGTTGTTGACTGTTTCAGGAGACGTGTTCGCTTGCCCAACATAAACCGGCACTCTGTGTCCTCGGGTAAAGGGGGCACAAACAACTGGTCGTCTTGCATACAGATCCGTATTGCTCAAGCGTCTGCGCACTGTAGTAGCTGAGATTCTTGTTCCTGTTGCCACTAAATGATCTCCAAAACCTGAGGCACAGTAAAAGTACTCCACCTTCGGGCTGAAAGAGCTAAATAACGATCTCCCGCAGGTATTGTAACTCTAAATCTGCCAGGAACATGTCTTCTAGACACAGAATCCTCGGATTCAAACTGATCCGTAGTCGATGGGATACACTACGAGAGACACTGAAACGTCAAGCAACATCAGCTTGTGACATTCCTATTTCCAGCCGTCTGATCGCCCGCCACCTCAACGAATCGGGCAAACGACTTGGACTCTCCTGGATATTGTCAACGAAGTTGCTAAAAACAATTGAAGGTCAACATTCGGGAGCAAAACTTACAATTTGTGCATATTTTCATCAACTCTTATATAAGTGTTTATTTCTATAAAATAAAAATAGTAGCTATTGTTTTTGCGTATATTTTCTTAAACTTCGTTACTATCATGTATGTAAACTGTGAATTTAAATGTTACTGACATTTTTGTAAGGGTGAGCTTTGAAAAACATGCTGTTAACTTTTGGAGGACAGTTATCTAAAATGCTGACATTTAATAAAAAACATTTTGTCATAGAATGACGTCACATGCAATCGCGGGCTTTTTTCAACGTCAAAGTATGACTTTTTATAATAATAATACGTTTAATGTTCGGTAATGCTATTTTTATTTCATATTTTGTAAAACTAACAAGTTTTTGATTAACAAACTCTACTATTCGAAAGCGAGCAGTGGTAACACTTTTCGAAATAAAGCAGATTTTTATCTCCAGCTCGCGAAACTGTTGCCAGTAGGAAAAATGAATTCAAAAATTAGCGTTTTCACAGATTTTAATTAATATCTCTCCTGATTAAAGTCGTACGAAGATGATAATGGTCGAAACGTCTTTCCACGAATTTTTGGAATCCGGGGGGGAGGGATACCTCTCGAAACTCAACTCCTCGCCATTCTGTAGAAGATAATGCCACAAACAAACATACAGACGCGCGCAGATTTTAATAGTACAGATTGTGGGCGATCGCTTCTTCACTAAAATAGAGCGATGTGACATTAAAAAAAAATTGCAATAATAACAAAAGTATTTAAAATGTACTGTTTCAAATCATAAATCCAAGTAAAATACACTATTTTAAGTAATTTTTGAGAAGTAAATTTTTATTTGCTTGATTAACATGCCAAGTAAATTTTGAATTAAAGCCTAGTAAAACATGTTGCAGACAGAAATGTGTCTGATGTAAGTGTGTAATTTCTCATGTCATTCTAATTTCCCGAGGTCCGAGATGAAACTTAGCCGATCGAATTAATCGATGTTTACTGACTTTTCCAGCTTTTCAAAAACCGCGAACTTCATTTCCGAGATATCAAATACAAAATCAGCGGCATTATTTCGAGAATAAAACAAGTTCCGTGCTGTGTTTGCAAACTGATGACATAGCTGATTACTTCCTAAATTCATTCACGCATACGAAGTCGATTAATAGAGGAAAACCATCAATCTATATCTATGTGCACAGTTTCAATAGACTCCAATGCTAGACAGATTGTCCTTTCACGTGCATCGCAAGAAAGCCTTGGTGAAAGAAGAAAAAGACGGATCGATATTTGAATAATCTTCATGCTATGAGAAAAGAATTACGTCCCGCCCACTGCCTGAATTCATTTTCTGGGAGGGGTTAAAAATGCGTTATTGTAAAAGAACGAATTTTCGAATGACTGATGTCAATAGCCAAAGCTATTTCAGAGAAATTTCCACCTTGTATTTTTGTGATTACAGTGTAGAGTTATTAGGTTTTTTCGATGCTGGAGACCTGAAAAATATGCAATGCTCTCCGGGTCTCGAACTTGGATCTCTGTAATACGCACCGTTACATCACGAAGGCATGCTGTAAGGAGAGAGAAAATACCTTATATAATCCCCCTTTTAAAGGGCGGCTGGGGATGAGGGAACTCAGTCGCCAAATCCTGGTGGTGACGAATTTATTGTCCACCACTTTTAGTTGGGGTGCTGTTGGCAAACTTAATCGATGTACCCTGCTGATTGGTACTGGCCACAATATGCCGACAGCATTACAAAAATAAAGGTGATCAAAGAAAAGTTATTGTTACTCATGCTCACTTGTCTGACAAAGTCAACCCAAGCCCCCGAGAATTCACGTGTCGAGGAGCACTAGATTGCGCCTGTCGTTGGCTACAGCCTTGAGCACCTAACTGACAATGCGATTTTGGCTCATTTCCGCCCCCAATTTTGATGGAGAGCACTCCGGGGGGGGACGGGTTCGACGGTCTCCTACTCCTCTCCCCTTCCTCCAAACCACATGAGAGTACTTTCTACTCGCCGTATATTTAAAGTGCCGCTATGCCGCACCGACACTATACATTTACAAACATCCATGCCTTCTCCGGGATTCGAGCCCGAGCTCTTCGACACGACAGTCAGCGACGCTAACCGCTATACCGGTTGGGCGGCACAAAGAAAAGTAGAAAAAGTAATCAGTTACTGCGCAGGAATAATTGCGTAGGTAGCGTATGGATGCTTGTTTTAAACACTTTTTCCGCATAGTTTATGTATTGTTCTTAATGAGTTTATTTTATTTAAATTCCTACTATTAGCTCACACTCTCCCAACATCTTGTTCAAATTTTCAATCGTTAATAAAATACATTTTATTCATCCACTCAAGTTTAAATACGTTTTCTTAAACTTGTAGTGGATAACACTTGATGTTAATACAGGTTTTTTACATATTAAATTTTTTTAAAATTTTTAATTAATTTTTTTTGTGTATTTTAAAATTTTTTCTTTGTTAACCTAAGTGGGACTTTAAAACAATTTTACTTATTTAATTATTAATTAATTAATTTTCAGTCGTTAATAAAATACGTTTTATCCATCCACTCAAGCTCAAATACATTTTTTTTTTAAACTTGTAGCGAATGACACTTGATGTTAATACAGTTTTTTCACACATTAAAATTTTTTTTTTATTTTTTAAAAATTTTTCTTTGTTAACCTAAGTGGGACTTTAAAAAAATTATTTATTAATTAATTTTCAATCGTTAATAAAATATTTTTTATTCATCCACTCTCAAGCTCAAATACATTTTTTAAAACTTGTAGTGAATGGCACTTGATGTTAACACAGTTTTTTCACATATTAAAAATTTTTCATTAAAAAAAATTTATATTGTTTGTTTTATTGATTGTGTACAGACATTGGAGCGAATTTCAAGCATAATCTACTGGAGATATATTACTTAAATCTTATTATTCTTATTGCCTGTATTTAAATTATTATTATTATTGCTATTTTTATTTTATTTTCTCTTTTTTAATATCATTATTACTATTTTAATATATATTGGCGTCTTGATTAACAAACCGGGCAAAGCAGATGCAATGTAAGGTACTTAAATTCTTGTCCTATAACAATTCCCAAACTTGTGTTTTCTCAAACGTATGTACTATCTGTATCTATGTCAGAATTAGGCCTTGTTTGCTCAGGTAGATTACCATTAGACCCAATATATTGTCTGCAGGGGTGATAAATAATACATTGAAAGACGTTCTTTGAGAAGGTCAGGACAGTGATTACTTCTAGTGGCGTTTAATCATTAGAATTTTTGAAGCTGGAGAGCTGAAAAATGTGCAATGCCCTCGCCTGGATTCGAACTAGGACCTCTCTAATACGCGCCGAGTGCGCTAACGTTACACCACGAAAGCAGCTTAAGCGCGACTTAAAGCTATACAGTAGATTTATATATAGAATTATTCTAAAATAGGTATTTTGACACAAAATCGGACTTTTTCTGAAATAACATAACAATTTTTTTCCATATTTCAATTCTACGACTCAAATTATGCCAAGCTTCCAATTTTTGTAAAAATCGCAAGAGTAGTTTTCAAAAAATTAGTTACCAAAATTTTAGCTCTTCAATGTTAATTCAATTTGGTAATGTATTTATTAATATATCTTTTTTTTATGAAACTTATTTGTTTCCTTCTTACACAGTTCGAAATTTAGGTTCATTCCAAATAAAATTCGCCCATTTTTTATAATTTATTTTTAGTCCAAAGGGATGTAGTCCCGAAGGACTATTACTTTCGTTTGGGCGTTTTGCGTCGTTTCACAAAAATGTCCGATTCACTTTTCAATTTAGTGCTTATGTTTCTTTGTTGGTAATTGAAGTTGCATTGGGTTGGCTATTAGAATTTTTGGAATTGTACTGTGTTGGTTATTGGGTCTGTACTGGATGGATTAATGGAATTGTATTGGGTTCACTATTGGAATTATAGTGGGTTGGTTTTTGTGTTCGTATTGGGTTTAGTTTAATGTTTGTTTCGTTCGGCAAGTTATCATATTATTAAGCAAGATCCCTTTGGACGTAATCTAAAATCTGAATCCTTTCAGATTTTTTTTTTTTTTGGCGCAGTGTACTTTCGAGTGTATGCGCGACAATAGCTAATTCATGGATTTGCGTGCCACACACTTATTTGACTACATAGAATTACGTTGGATTTACACATTTTGTATTTAACTGTACTGTACACATAAGCTGTAAAAATGTAAATTCAGCCAAGAAATTTCCTTGTCTTAAAATTTTTATATCTCATAAATTGTTTCTTTTTATTGTTATTTATTAATAGAAGAGCACCTCTAAGATAGACAAACGATTATTTTCCGCCATCTCATAAAGTTGTAAGGATTTTAAGTTCACTAACGTTTATTTTATTTTAAAACTTTACCATCATCTCTTATTTACCACTTCCGGCCACAATGAACGCGTGAATATGTTTATGCAAATTGTACTTGCTAACGCTTAAGTATTTAAGTTGTGGCTTTTTGCCAAGAGAAGGGTTAGAAGGGAAGAGAGTGAGTCGTCTTGCCACTAGACTTCACGAGAGCTTGCCATCAGTTACTGTCCGCCTTTAATGCCAGAGATTTTAGTCCTCTCGAAAGCTAAAGACGTAGTGTAGTTTTCCGCAGTTTGCGTACTACACACGTAGTAATTTAAAAGGCTAGTCAGTCTTAGTGCTAATCATCTGTGTAAATATGAAAAGTAGCTTTTATTTAAATTTTAGTTAGTTAGTAGTCTTATATTCTTTTACGTTCAGACCACAAGTGGTTGGTCTTTGTATCCCGAAGTGCGGGAACGTTTGTAAAATCGGTAAGCAAATAAAGGGTAATCTGAACCCTCCTCATTTTTGTTGTCTCTTCTACACACGCACGAACATAGCTTTTAGTAAGCTCCCCGTTCCTACTAAGGACTCCAGTTATGTTTGCAAAATCAACTAGAATCTGCAGAAGTAGTGATAAAGTTACCAATGAGTACTGTTTAAGTCGTGATTTCACTGCTGGTGAGGATAATAAAAGAATGCTGAATTTTCTGCAACTTAAATAGATGTGTAATGCTTTAATTATTTCAGGAGGATAGCTGAAAGGAATTAACTACTGGAGAATGCTAACAATTCACACTTTATCAAAGGTATTTTGTATATCGAGAAAGAATCTATATAGTTTACTGCAGTCTGCCATTTATGATTAAAAATATAATTGTCTTACCAGTAAGAAGCATTAAAAAATGCTCTTAAAAAGAGTAAAGACTGACAATCTTTGGTGTTGCCATTGAGTAGTAACAAAATATCGCCAAAGGGATATTCGTCTCGAAACGGCATTTTTTGTCGAAGCACTTAAATGCGTCGTATCACTTTTCAAATTGTTGCCATCGAATACTAATATCGCTCTGTATTATGTTTAAAGAAATGAAATGATGAAGAATTTGCATGAATGTATGCATGCATGTTTCTCGCACTGTAAAATAACGACGGCACTTAGAGCCATCCAGTTCTGAATAACTTAGTCCTCCCCTCTAACATGGGCATCTCTAAGCCCGAATTTTGAATTTCGAAGTTGTTTTTGTTATCTAGTTCATATTTTGGAAAATTTTAACAAATTGTTTGTTAATAAACTTGACGATTTCAAAGCGAGCATTGGGAATACTGTACGAAAAAAAATACATTTTTATCTCCAGCGCGCGAAACTATGAATCGGAAATTCTGAAGATGTGCTGTTTTAAATATTTTGTGATTTTGCGGCTGAATCGAATTTTATGTGGCGTAAGTGCCAAGAACGTGATATGTAATTTAATTATTTATTTATTTTTTAAAATTTCATTTCATTTTATTTTGTTTCTTTAGTATTTTGTTAACCAAATTTGTTTGTTTGTTTGTTTGTTATCATTTTCAATGATTTTTAAAAAGCGGAATTTATCAGATTGCTGAGTTCTATAAGTTTTCAAATAATGTTTGATAAGTTCTGTGACGTTTCTAAATTAAGTCATTTCATTTATACACAAAGAGTAGATAAAAAATACTATTAATAAGATATCTACCAAAATATGAATCTTTAGTAACTCTAACTTCTATTGTAAGTTAATGTAGATCCATATGAGTCAGGACGCACTAATATTAAAAAAAAATGCTATTTTATGAAATCACGCAAACGTTGTTTGTAAAAAGTGAAGAATTTTCAGATGTACATTCGTTAGTATTTCTTAAATACAGTGTCTCACAAAAGTGATGGGACATTTGTGCTTTACAAAAGGAAACTGTAATAAAATAAATTTTTAAAAATGTAAACATTTTTTGTGGGTGTGTTTCATACTTAAATTTAGTAACTATTATTACATAACATACATTTTCTCAAAATATTAGAATATTAATTTAATAAAAATACAATTGTTTAGAACGGAGCAAAAAATGGCCCACATAAGTGATGGGACACTTAAATTTCCATCAAATATTTATCCAAAAATTTTACTTTTTAAAAGGTTTTAATATTTTATTGGATTTCCTTTTACTTTTAAAACATGATTTAATCTTCTTGGGATGGATTCAACTAATTATTTTGTGATTTCTGGAGTGATTTTACCCCATTCTTCTCGAAGCACCGATTTTAATTGTTGTTTTGAAGAAATAGTGTGTTTGCGAATTATTGATTCAAATTCTTGCCAAATATTCTCTATGGGATTTGAGTCTGGAGATTGTGGTGGTGTTTTTATTATTTCAGGACAGTTATACGGCAGCCAGAGTCTAACGTTCAAAGCACTGTGCTTGGGGTCATTGTCCGGGTAGAATTTAAAATCGTTATGAAGGTTCAATTTTCGTGCTGAAGATTTCAAATTTTGATTTAATATGCCAATATACTTGTACTGATCCATTATACTGTCAATAAAAACAAGATTACCAACTCCAGCGGACGACATACACCCCCATACCATAATTCCTCCTTCACCACGTTTTACTGTTCGCACCAAGTTCTGTTTGCGAAATTCTTCCCTGGGTTTTCTCCACACCAAGATTCTACCGTCAGAAGCAAATATATTAAATTTACTCTCATCAGCAAATATAACTTCATTCCAGTAATCAGAATTCTTATTTATGTTGGATTTTGCGAAAGCCAGTCTGAGTTTTCTATTCGTTTCACTTACGAAGAATTTTTTCCTGGCTGCTCTACCGTGATATCCAGTAGATCGAATTACTCTTCTAATAGTCTCAGGATTAACAATTACTCCATATAATGCTTGTAAATCAGCAGCAACTTTAGGAGCACTCATTCTTCGATTTTCTTTAATATTTCGAACGATAATTCGTTTTATATAATTGGATAGCTTTGATAGTCGGCCAGGTCTTCTTTTATCCTGAATCATATGATTCTTTTTATATCGTTTAATGATATTGAAAACTGTTGAATGACTCAAGTTAACTGTTTCAGCAGTTCACTTGAGTCATAGATTTTCCACGTTCAATATGCAAATTAATAACTAATTTTCGAATTTCAGGCAAAGTTTCTTTTCGTTTAGCATTCATAGTTGCACAGAGCTAAAAAACACAAAAATTCCAAAACAAACTGGAGAGAAATAATGCAGACGATTTTATAAGTTATTGCTAAACTTTTGAGTAAAAAAAAAAAACCCAAAAATATTTTTATTGCTTACTTGAGACGATTTTTGTTGCATAGTCTAATGGTGTCCCCTCACTTATGTGAGCCATTTTTTGCTCCATTCTAAACGATTGTATTTTTATTAAATTTATATTTTAATATTTTGAGAAAATGTATGTTACGTAATAATTGTTACTAAATTTAAGTATGAAACACACCCACAAAAAAGTTTTACATGTTTTTTAAATTTATTTTATTACAGTTTCCTTTTGTAAAGCACAAGTGTCCCATCACTTTTGTGAGACACTGTATAGTGTTGGAACATGAGAAGTAAAAGTTGGTTTGCTTAACCTAAAATTTAACGAAATAGAAAACATAGGAGAGCTTTCTTATCTTTTTTTTAATTGCTGTGTTTGTAACAGTTATGTTTTTCAATGTACAACTTCAAACTCGATCAGCCTAAATTTTTTTCACGAAGGAAGATAATAATTCAATCTTTGACAAGTGAACTGAAACGATAATTCTCACATAAAAATATCAGTTCCATCAAAATGATTTTAAGATAACGATGTATGAAATAGATTGTTAAAAGTTCAGATTTCAATCAGCTTTTGCAATTACATGAAATAAGTAAATAATAATAAGAAGAAACACGAGCATAATAATAGCCTAATGCTGTGTTGCTGTGCTAGAAGATGAAACAAAATATGAAGAATGTATTTAAAAAAATGAGACGATGTCGATAAAATTAACATCTTACCTTTGAATCTGTCGTTCTGTAAATAACTTGATGCTATTAGCCAAACTGTTCAAACAAAAATGCCAAGAAACACGCATTTTGTGAATAGAATTTTTCATCTCATTTCAGCTTTGTGTGTGTTAATATTTCACGAAAAACCTATTATTCCTAGAGACGGAAGAAAATAAACTGATTTGCAATATGCTTGATTCCATAGTTTAATTAATTTAAAATTTCCTTGAAATATTACACTTCCGTTTGGATTAATTGGGACATAAAAGAAGATGCTAAGAAGTAAAAGCAATTAAAGAAGTTTTTGAATAATTATTCAAAAGTTTTCTAAACGCGGTTTTTAAACTTTTAGTTGGCATGTACTGTCGAGATGATAGTTGTAAGATCTCGCTGGCCCGACTTGTCAGAAACTGGGGTAGTGACTGCTACTATGTGTGAATTTACACAAAAACGTAAGAAAGGGTTAGAACCCTTTTTATTTTATCTTTAAAATGACAGATGCGTCTACTTGACGCTCACAAACTGCGCCAACCCGGCGGTTAACTGAAATAAAACGTCAAACTGAAAGTAATAACTGGATGAACAAATATCAAACACTACCGACGAGGCTCCGAGATCCTAAACTAACCGCGTTTTTAATTACCGCTGAGATTCAGCAAGATTACTGATTAAACAGTTGTAGGCTAGCACTTCTGCAAAGCTAGGCACACAGGCCGACAAGCACCGATCTAAAATCTACCGAGGAATCTCACTAGCGTAACTTCAAAGCAAGACTCTCAAACTCTGGTTTCGTCTACTATTTAATACAACTAGCTTCCGCTAAATTTGAATAAACTGCTCGTGCTACTACAATTTACTTACTCCGGCACGGGCATTTCTAGGGGAAAATGAAGGCTAAACAGGAAAGAAAACTTAAATTTAAAATAAATGTTAGTTAAAATAAATATAAAACCTACATAGTTTCCAAACTTTTGTGCTATATTTTCTGCTTTTTGTTAAGCGCCATTCTTCCCTATAACTTTTTGATTGAATAGTTTATATCAAGTACTATTTAAAAGTAAAGGTTGAACTTGTTCTTTAATATATCATAAAGATAGGAAATACTTAATCTATAACATTTAATTAAGAAATATTATTCATGTATTTATTAACATATATGGCACTTACAAAATATGAATTTTTATTATTAGCCCAAAAGGGCGTTAGCTCGAATAGGCTTGTAAGTCTTGAAACGGGATTTCCGACATATCACTTTGTAGAGTCATTAGATGTTTTGATGCTGGAGACGTGAAAAATGAGCTATGCCCTCGGCGGGACTCAAACCTGAACCTCTCGAATACGCGCCGAGTGTGCTACCGTTACACTATTAGGGCCTCTGGAAGGAGGAAGAAAATACCTTATAAGTTTTCAAATTACTACCACAAAATGTTATCGCCTTGTATTACGTTTAAACAAATTAAATAATGAAAAATCTGCATGAGTGTACGTATGTTTCTCGCACTGTGAAAAACGACGGTACCTGGGGCCATCAAATTTTAAATTACGTAGTCCTCCCCCCGTACATATGCACCTGGGAGACCGAATTTTAGATTTCGAATTTTATATTTCATATTTTATAAAACTTTAATGAATTTTTAACGAACTCGACGATCTGAAAGAGAATAGTGTCAACACTGTACGGATTAAAACATTGATATTTCCAGCGAGCAAGACTGTCAATCGGAAACTCTAAAGATATGCTGTTTTTAAATATTTTGTGATTTTGTTATTTAACTGAATTTTATGCAACTTAAGTGCAAAGAACGTGATATTTAATAAACAAACAAAACGTTAGTAATAAAAAGGCAAAAAAAGTTTTGCAAGCCATCTTGCTAAGAAAACTGTACATTGATATGATGGAAAATGCATAGGAAAACTTCGTCCGGAATTCTAAACACGTGGTGCTTTTAAAATTTTTTTTAACATTGCTGTTGAATTATATACGGCGTAAGTGCGAAGCATGTGATATTTAATAATAAAGCTAAAAAGACAAAAAGAAATAGGTTAACAGGAGTGAGTGCAACAGCGGACTGGTAAATTGCGAGCTCAGCGACAGAAAAAAAAAACTTGGGAAACCCTTTTAGGCGACCGTTAATCCTTGTTGGTTGAATAGTGGCTAAATAGCTTCAGAAAATTAAAAAAATAATGACTATAGTCCACATGAAAGGGTTAAGCTCTGCAACAAACTGAAATAAGCAATGCTCGTTCACGGATAACTTTTATAGTTATTGATTGTTAGTCCAAAGGGATTTAGTCCCGAAGGACTATTACTTTCGTTTGGGCGTTTTGCGTTGCTTCACAAGAAACGGTGTATTACTTTTCAATTTAGTGCTTATGTTTCTTTTTTTTTTTT
>KK118615.1:894182-904259 GCA_000611955.2 Stegodyphus mimosarum
GAATTTTTTAAATTGGTATTTAATAAAATTTCTATTTATTATATATAGTATTTAATCGAACTTTTTAATAGAATTTTTAACAGAATTTTTAATAGAATTTTAATGGAGTTAGTATTTAATAGAATTTCTAATTATTATAGCATTTAATGGAATTTTTTAGTAGAATTAGTATTTAACAGAATTTATATTTATTACTGCATTTAATAGAATTTCTATGTACTATAATATTTAATAGAATTAGTATTTAATAGAATATTAATTTAATAGAATAGACCAACATATTTAAAAGAACTAACATAATATGCACATTAATTACGCATGTTATCAGGCCTGAAATTGCAGTGAAGAATATTGTGATAGTTGTTTTAAGTTCATTGACGCTGTCTATACTGCGGTCTGAAAAACCAATAAAAATATTACAAGTAATTAAGTATTTATGCTTCGAAAATGAGACTGCGAGTGCATTTAAATCCTTCGCTAGCATTTACAAATGATTAATTATTTGCACTTTAACATTTTCTATAACGTATTTCGTGAGTACCGTTTACCTCCGCTGAAAATACTAAGCATTCGATTTAGAATGGCGTGGGTTTTGCGTGAGCAGAAAAAATTAACTACACTCACGTTTGTGAAAATTGCAACACCATGAAGGACTTACGCGAGTGAGCTGAAATTTTCAGGAAATGCAAAGTAGCGCATGATATGCAAATGATTAGAATTGCAAATCCGTAGCGCATGCGTATGCTGAGCAGCGCCCTCTGAACGGCTGATGGATCCGAATAAATAGACGGCTGTAGCGAGGCGTGTATGGTTATCGGTGGTTATCTGCTAGTGGTAAACGTTAACTCAATCTGTACTTATGCCTCGTCGACGAAAGAGAGCGAGATTTGAACAACTTACAGAGTTTGAACGAGGGAGAATCATCGGCCTTCGTGAAGCTGGATTGTCGTATCGTGCAGTAGCCTCTCGTGTGCAGCGTAACAGCAGCACAGTGATGCGCGTTTGGAAGCAGTGGACGGACGAGTGTCGGACAACTCGGAAATCCGGGAGTGGACCCCGAAATGTGACGTCAGCTCGCGATGATAGACACCTGGTCCGCATGGCGCGGACGGACCGTACAGCTTCCTCTAGACAATTGGCAGCACTGTGGTCAATAGCTACAGGTGTTTCATTGTGTGCTTCATCAATTCGTAGACGTCTGCTGCAGTGTGGACTGCGCGCACGGACTCCTTTATACAGGATCCCCCTAACGCACGACCATCGCCGCCTGCGGCTACAATGGGCCAATCAGCATAGAGACTGGCGTGCTGATTGGCAGCATGTCGTGTTTTCTGACGAATCCCGCTTTAATTTGTGGTACCATGATGGCCGCATTCGTGTCAGACGCTATGCCGGTGAACGCCACCTTCCGGAGTGCATTATCGAACGCCACAGTGGACGAACACCCGGAGTTATGGTCTGGGGCGCCATAGCATATCATAGACGATCTCAATTGCTACGAATTGTGGGCAATCTGAACAGCAACCGGTATATCCGTGAAGTTCTACAGCCCGAAGCTGTTCCCTTCCTTCAAAGCTTGCCAGGCGCTGTATTTCAACAGGACAATGCCCGCCCTCATACTGCTCGGATTGTTAAATCCTTCTTTGCAGCGCAGCAGGTACAGCTTCTTCCTTGGCCTGCGTGTTCCCCGGATATGTCGCCAATTGAACATGTGTGGGATGTCATTGGTCGGCGTCTTGCTCGTGATCCTCGTCCTGTTGCGTCTGCAGACGAACTTTGGGTACGCGTACAAACGATATGGAATGCTCTTCCTCAGTCAGACATTCAAACTTTGTTTGACTCCATGCCACGTCGTGTAGCAGCACTTATTGCGGCGCGTGGTGGCCACACAAAATACTGATTCGGATCTCTTGTTCTTGGTTGTTTGCTTTGAACATTTAATCATTTATTTGTACCACTACCACTCAACTGTGTATTAAATTGCATTCAATTATGACGATTCCTTCTTGGTGTTGCAATTTTCACAAACGTGAGTGTATATTCAGGAACTCATTCGATATTGAAATATCGACTGAGAAGCCTGTCACCGGAGAACGCTGTCTGAACTCTCTCAGTAGGAGCTCGAACAATGTAATAGCAGCCTTGCCTAATATATGAATCATTAGGAATAAATTTAGAAGCAATGTAAATAGCATGTGAGTGAAACATTTGTTCTAAGCACTTTACAGTGATTATGAAAAGTCTATTCTTAGATTTGGCGCAGTTATTCAAATAAAATGGATAGTGATCTTAAAGCAATTACGTTTTAAAGATATACACAAAAAATCAATAATAATAATAGTAATACTAAAAAAATCTGAAAGGTTTTAGATTTTAACAGTCAGTCGAAGGGGTTGTCAAGGATTTTAACGCGCTCCTTGAACTCGCTGCCTACAAGCGTGCTATTTTTATTTATTTATTGTCTTTTTAGCTTTGTTAAGCATCATTTTCTTTGCACCTTTCAAATGTACAGTTCAAGAGCAAAATTACAAAAATTTTAAAAACAGTATGCTTAGAATTTCCGATACACAGTCTCTGGCGCTGAAGATAAAAATTTTTATTCCGTACAGCGTTGCCATTGCTTCTTTTGAAACCGTTGAGTTACTTAATCAAAAATTCGTCAGAGTCTTACAAAATATGAAATAGGTAATAAAACAAATTAGAAATCTAAAATTCGAGCTCTCAGGTGCCCATATTCGGATAGAGGACTACGTTATTCAAAATTTGATGGCTCTAGGTAACGTTGTTTTTCTCTCAATGTGAGAATCATTCATAAAAAGATTCTTCATTATTTAATTTCTTTCAATCTAATACAGGGCGATAATACTTAGTGACAATAATCTGGAAAGTGATTCGGATGCAATTTACAATTAGTGATACAATTTAAAGTCATTCAAGGCCGTTTCCATACTAATATCCCATTCGGGATTACCGTCGCTTTTGGGTTAACGAAATGAAATAATTTAGTTAAAAAGTTCTTCATAAGTACATTCATTATTGAGATATATTTTCAATAGTTCTGGCCTTAACGTTATTGGTTTTCGGAATATAAATTTAGACAGTATAGACATTTAGAAGGAGAAATAGAGATATTTCTCCTGCCTTCTTTGCATGCCTACGTGGTGTAGTGGTCAGCACGCTCGATGCGTATTCGAGAGGTCCGTGGTTCGAGTCCCGGCGAGTGCACTGCTCATTTTTTCACGTCTCCTGCTTCAAAAAATTGTAATGGCTCTACAAGTGGCGCCCGAACTAAAAAAAGTGGTCGGTGATGCTTCTCCACCACCAGGATTTGGTGATTGAGTGCCCTAATCCTCAGTCGTCCTTTAAAAGGGGGAGTATATAAGGTATTTCTCCCGCCTTCTTTGCATGTCTTCGTGATGTAGAGGTCAGCACGTTGGACGCGTATTGGAGAGGTCCGAGATTCGAGTCCCGGTGAGGGCATTGCTCATTTTTAACGTCTCCTGCTTCAAAAAATCCTAATGTCTGTACAATCTAACAGAAACAGTATGATGATAATTATACAACGTATATTAGCATCGGGCAGTTGTATTATCACGCAAGTGATGAAAGGTAAATTAGCACCTTAAAAATATATATTAGCATCATGAAGTCGTATATCGCGATATTAATATGGATTTTAGTAAAGGTAGATGGTTTCGTAGAATAAATACATATATGGGATGCTTTTTTGGCATTGTTGCCATTCTCCCGCCCAGATCACCGAAATAAACATCTTTACAAAGTTCAATAAAAAGTAGAGGAATTACTCAAAAGGATGAACTTAAATCCAGCGTTTAAAGTTGCACTGGATTTAAGTTCATGTTGGATTTTATGACAATGAGAGAGCTGACGCGCGGGCTAAGGAGGCTACACTCGGGGATGGATGTTTAATTAATTATATGCCGCGTTTGAAACGAAAATTTTAGCGCGAAATAAAAAATAAATTATTGAAGAACAGATTTAGTGCTGGAATCCTCTGAGAAATATAAAAATTATTTGAAACTCATACCATTTTTTAGGGATATGATAATCTATAATGATATTGATTTAAACCAAAAGTTCCCGGCTTTTTTAAATGGGTTTCACCTCCGAGGATCTGATGTATATAAAGAATGTAATAGTGTTGGAGACAGCTGGCATTTTATTGAGTCATATCCCTTAACACAGAGTTCAAGGAATTTATATCCTGATTTTAGTGAAAATACAGTCTCGAAATTTTATAAAAAGGCTGTTGTTTTTCATGATAAAAATGATTATTAATAATTGAATATAGTGGAGATTGATATATGAATTGAAATCTTTATTTTATCGATTTAGTCTAGCAGCAGTTGTTTTTAGTTTACTTTTTTGATTGATTTGTGTGTATTTATTCAGATCTGATGGGTCAAAGTGTTATCTCATTACATTTATTTTACGTATTATTTTTGGTTATTTTATTAGTCCAAGAGGGGCGTTAGCCCGGATGAGCTATTAGTCTCGAAACGGGATTTTGCACCATCCACTATAAATGGCGAATCAATTTTAAAATTGTTGCCACCAAATATTATCACCCTGCATTATTTTTAAACAAACAAATAATGAAGAATCTTCGTGAATTTATGAATTGTTTTGGCAATGTGAAAAAACGACGGTACCTAGAGCTATCTAATTTTACATAACCTAGTCCTCTACGCGAACATGTGCACATCGAAGCCCGAATTTTGAATTTCGAATTTTGTATTTCATATTTTGTAAAATTTTAATGAATTTTTAACAAACTCCACGATATAGAAACCAGCAGTGGCAACAGTGTACGGTAAAACACATTGCTATCTCCACGGCAAAACTGTCTACTGGAAATTCTAAAGATATGCTCTTTTTAAATATTTTGTGGTTTTGCTGCCGAATCGAATTTTATGTGGCGCAAGTGCAAAAATCGTGATACTTAATAAGAAAAGTTAACACACACAAAACGTTAATAATAAAAAGCAAAAAGCATTTTTGCTGGTCATCTTGTTAAGAAAACTGAATATTGATGTGATAAACTGAGAAAAGGGTGAGTAAAATATAAAAATGTATGCTATCACTTAACGCTGCATCGGAAATTTTAAATCTTGTTAAATTAAATAAAAATTTTGTGATTTTGCTGTTGAATTGTATATGGCGTAATTTTGAACAAAATGGTGCTTAATAATGAAGCTAAAATGACAAAACAAATGGGTTAGCAGGAGAGAGTGCAGCAACAGACTGCGAGCTCAGCGACAGCGTAAAAAACTTTAACAAACCCTTTCGGCCGACCCTTAAAATCTGAAAACTTTCAGATTTTTACTTCCTTATACGAAGTAAGAAAGTTTTGCAATCGCGAAAAATTTCGGGTACCATATTTCGACGAAAGCAGCAGTTGTGGCCGCTCTCGAATCCATTTGAAAAATGTACATGATATCTATACGTACGGACAACAATAAAGAAGTCTTTTTCCAAAATGGATAGTATAATGGATTTAAAATGGATTCAAAAGAGATTTTTTTTTTCGTAACGTCTGTGCGTGCGTACCTACGTATGTATGTATCTCGTATAACTCAAAAACGAGTGGCCGTAGAACGTTGAAATTTTGTATACGGGATTACTTAACACGTAGTTGTGCATCTCCCTTTTTCACTGAAATCGGCCGCACCAAACATATAAAACAAAGGGGGAACACACGAAGGTGGATTCACAGAAAAGTGTACAAGAATAATACGAAATAATTTATTAACAATAGACAGAAAATACAAAAGGGAATTAAGATAAGAGGCATACTTGCCCATCATTCTCCCCATCCCATAACCATCAAATCTATTTAGGCATTTATCTGATGGCAGGACCAACTTGTTTAACCCGGATTAGTAAAAATTACGTCCCTACCCATTGAGCCAGTTCTCGGTAGCTAGCAACGACTGGTAGTAATGGCATGACCACGCTCCAGTTACTCGATCAGGATAACGAATCGTGACTCGCATTTCCAAGCGAGATCACTTTGCTAAACGCTTTGCTATTTCAATCGCTCTGACGCTACCCCGCAACCACTGCTGGAGAACTAGTGCCATTTGTTTACACCCTGGGGTAAAGGTATTCCCTCCACAGTAATTACTTTCAAATGTTGATGCTTGCAACCTTTCTTTTGTATCCACCTACGTATAAAAATATTCCCAGTCTGTTACCCGGCTCGATGAGCTCAGGAATTTAATTCTTATATGCTAATAAATTATGAATTTTTTGCTTTAAAAGTGATCGAAGTATGTGGTTCTTATGTCCTGGATAAGGGTTTTCTGCTTTTAGTTAATCTGCATGCAATAGTTGTAGATTTACCAATAATTTAAAAGTGGCGCTAGGCCTAATGACGTTTCACTTTTCAAATTGTTGCCATCAAATATTAGAGCCCTGCGTTATATTTAACCCCCGGGAAAGCGCGTGGGGTGTATCCTACCCCAACTCTACAAAGAATTCAAATATTCCTAATTTGTGAAATTAAAATTCTGTGCTCCATTCAGTAGCTGAGTTTCTACTAGCGAGTGACTTTCAGAACCGCTTTTCCGTTGCCTGTGTGTTTCGGAAAAATATTTGTCGGTATTTTATTCCAACTAGGGTATGACACACCCCACGCGACTGTTCACGTAAGTGTTTTTCTGACTGAATATTGATTTGAGAAATTTATTTCTAGAGTGTAACAGTAAATAGTTCTACTCGCAAACGATTTTAAATTATTTAAAATTAAATTAAAAAAAATTGCTCATTATGACCAAAAGAATGACTTTCTATGATTTGGAAATGCAACGGCTGTGAGACTGATTACGAATATTTGAAAGTGATGAAGATTACATTTCGGAAACTGAAGATGAAAATAGGAATATTTTCTACACTGTTTTGTTTCGAAAAAGGAGTTTCTACACTGTTTCATGTCTACACTGCTTTGTTTCGTTGTGTTTTCTACACTGTTTTATTTCGAAAATTCACCATTAATTTCTTATGTTTCTAAAAAAAGAAAAACTGTTCTTATGTTTTTAATATTACATAACGATGATGCTATAGATGACACTACTGGAGGAAAGAAAACACCAAAAATTATATGTTTTTATAATACGGCTAAGGAAGCAGTGGATACTGTGAATGAAATGGCAGCAAGTTATTCAGTTGCCAAAATAACAAGGAAGTGGCCAATGGTAATATTTCCTTTCTGCACTGAACGTTGCTGTAATAAATGCTCGAATTATATTACTTTCAACTGCTAATCCAACAACCAGATATAGAAGCAGATGTCTGTTTTTGAGGGACTTAGCATTACAATTAATAAAAAAGTACATTGCACAACGATCAGAGGTTGATACTTTACCGAGAAATGTACGTACTGCATGCAAAAGAAGAGCAGAAGTTCCCAGGAATAATTCAAACGAATATACGAAATTCGAAGCAACTAAGTACAAAAGATGGGATGAATGCCCTCGAGCCAAGGACTTCGAACGTGATATTTACAATATGAAAACCTTCTGTGCTAACAACACATGAATGAGTTTTGCTCAAAGTGTAAACAAATAAAATAAGTTACGCTGTGTATTAGAGATGCAGTAAAATTTTATATCTATCTATTATTAGAGGTATGATTTTTTTTTGTTATTATTTTCCTTTATCTTAATTTTAACTCTCTATAAGCTAATTTTGGATATTAACTTTTTGTAAACCAAGTCTTATTTACTTATTATAAAAGAAAAACAGCTTTAAAACTAAATAAAACTGTTTTTACCGTATTTTAAACATTGGAATATGTGATACTTCATGCGCCCACTCTAGTAACTTTTCTTGATGCGCCTTCCGCGGGTTAAAGAAATTAAGTACTGAAGAATTTGCATGAATGTACTCATATTCCTCGCACTGTGAAAAAACAACGGTACTTAGAGACACCCTATTCTGAATAACGCAGTCCTCCACTCGAATATGGGCATCTGGAAGCCAAGATTTGGAATTTATTTTATTATCTATTTCGTGTTTTGTAAAACTTGTGAGGTTTATCTTATGTTAATTAACAGTTATTTTAAGTTTTGCATCTTTCCTATCTTATTCTAATTTCAGCTTACAATTTCCTGCCAGAATGTAGTTTCAGAAACGCAGATAATGCAAATGAGAATGAGTACTATTTAAGTCGTCACTTAACCGACTTCAAGAGAGAGAGTCTGATTCCCTGACTAGCGCGTGTTTGCCTACCCTGAAATTTGACCTCTAGCTGGAATAAGTTTTCCAGTGTTTGCACGTTTCTAACTCTCAGAAAGTCCTGTATTGACGGAAGCAACCTCGGCAAAATTATTTCTATGATTTCGTTGTCGGGCCTCTTCCCATATAATAATTTGACAATATGAATTTTTCTTAAGATAAAATCTGTTAATAGCTTAATCCCCCTTAATTTGGTATTTACTAAAAAGTTCAGATGCGAGTCTCGCGCGGTCTTTTATTATTGGGAATGCTTTCAATAGCGAATTTTTAAAATTCTCCCAAGTTTCGGATTCTGGATCCCCCAACAAATTTTTGCCAATATTCTTGTACCAGCTGAGGGCTTGACCTTTTAAATTCGTCGTCGCGATGATTATTCTCTGTGGCTGATTCACAGGATATAACGTAAAATGTGAATCCAGCTGTTCCAGAAAGTCATTACGGATCCTTTAACCGTCGAATGTTGCTTTTGGGTTCATTGCCGCTCTTATAGTTTCTAAGATGAATCCCGGGTTTGGTTGTGCTTAAGGTAACTGAAAGGTTGGAGGGGTCAACGAGAAATTTTCCGTACCCAACGGCATAGTTCGTTAAGAACAATTTCGGGCTCAGAACCCCAGTTCTAGCTCAGAACCCCACGAACGCTAATAAGCGAATATCGCTTAAGTGTGTGAACAGAATACGTAAGACTGAAAGAGGGTTTAACAACCCTTTATTTCTCAGTATATTTACAATTAGTACCTACTTGGAACTTTACATAAAGCCACCACTCGGGCTTCAACTTAAAATACTAATAATTTGAACTAAAATTAGTTTAACTAAAGCTCTTAAAGGATATAGCCGAAGCTATCAGAATCTAACTAGTTAGCCCCTAAGTATTAATTAAATCGGCGAAGCCTAGCAAGGGCCGAAGATATGGCCGAGCGTAATAATAGCTAAGAGAGACGTAGCCAGAAGGCAAACGCGCGCTAGTCAGGGAATCAGACACTCTCTTGAAGTCGGTTAAGTCACGACTTAAATAGTATTCATTTACATTATCTGCGTTTCTGAAATTACATTCTGGCAGGAAATTGTAAGCTGAAATTAGAATAAGATAGGAAAGATACAAAACTTAAAATAACTGTTAATTAACATAAGATAAACCTTACAAACCTTAACCAATTTTTGATTAGCATGTTCAATGATTTCAAAGCCAGCAATTTATCTCCCGCGCGCCAGACTGTGTATCGGAAATTCTAAAGATATACACTTTTGAATTTATTTTTTTTTTTGTGATATTGCTGTTGAATTGAATTTCATGGTTTAAGTGCGAATAACGTGATATTTAATAAGTACAGGCAACACAAAAAAAAAACGTTAAAAAGCGCCTCTTTTGGGCGTAATGTAAAATCTGAAAGCTTTCAGATTTTTTTCTTTTTTGGTAGTTATTATCTTGCCTGAAAACTATAAAACTGATATAATGATGTGCAATACATAAATCACAGTCTATTAAAATTAGTCGCTTACTAAACTCACATACGTTTGGAACGGGAGTGATTTTAATAAGCGGTGGGACAATATATAATAATTTAAACAAAGGAGAAATTATATTCTAAACCTAACCTTAAATATGCGCTACAAGCTTCAATAACTCAGTGACAATATTTATTCAGTTCAAAACAAAAACAACAGTTTTTCCTTTTTTTTTTTTGCAATATATTTGCATTTGGAAAAAAAAAATTGAACCAGTTTATAATTCGAGTAGTGAATAAGATTTAGAAGTTACTTTATTTATGTTTTGAATATACATATATATCTATTTGTCTATGTATGTATACATACATA
>KK118615.1:906126-1038875 GCA_000611955.2 Stegodyphus mimosarum
AAAATGTAACATAATAATATTTATATATGTATAAATAATTATTTATTTATAAGATTATTTGTGATTTTTATCTTATATTATTTATCTTATTTTTTGAAAATAATCTCTTCTTTTTATTATTTATTTCCATTTATTTATTTTCTATCTTATTGCCGTAAAATTGTTCTTGCTTTCTCTACTAAAAGAAATAGAGAAATTTAACGGAGTTATAAATGTCAGTATAGGACATACGCAAGGAATTTATCTGTGTTACTTTGTTTGTGTCTTATATTATATTATTGAGAATTATCATATCTTCTCTTGCGTTCTCTTGTGAATGGTAGCAATTTCAAGTAGAAATTGAAACATCCCCTGATTTGAAACCTGTTGAGCGTTCTAGGCAATTTTTCGTGTTTCCGCCTTCCAAAATAAATATTCTGCTTCTGTAACATATGCATTGCCTACATCTGTCTCTGTAATATATATTTTGTTTGTACAATACTGTATATGTAGTTTGTTTATATAGTAATATACATGCTGTATACGTATATTATACTTCAAAGGTTGTTTTATTCATAAGAAGATAAACCAGCCTAAGCCGCGCAGTTGACACTATACACTTTCATCAGACCATGAGGGGTAATGGTCTTTCCACTGTCTTCATCTATTCAACGATTCTATCTCTTATTTCCCTTTTGTATCATATTAAACCCTGGAAAACATGCACAGTAAAAGCAAATATTATCTTCATTAGCAAGTGAAAACGTTTCATTTTCAGTCTGAATAAAATCAGGGAAATATATAAAGATTATTGTAATTAACAAATCAGGGCAATATAGAATGGTTTGAATGCTCTTCTGGTTCGTAAGAATACGTTTCAAATGAAGCTGCACTCGAGCTGCGTTAGCAAATAAAAGTTCATATTTTCTAAATCAGATGAAAGCAAAATAAAGAATAATAATCCAACCAAACTGAGACTTGTAATATATCCAGAGAGAACGTAATCAAATTCATATTACAGAATAAGATTTAAAAAAAAATCTAAAAGGTTTCAGATTTTAACGGCCGCCCAAAACGGTTTGTTAAGGTTTCTTAAGCTCTCGCTGAGCTCGCAGGCTACCAGTCTGCAGTTGCACTTATTCTTGCTAACCCATTTCTTTTCCATCTTTTTAGCTTTATTATTAAGAAGCCTTTTCTTCGTACTTGCCCCGTATACAATTCAACAACAAAATTAGGAACCTTGTAGAAGAAGCATAGCAGTATCCGTTTAGAATTCCCGATGCCGCATAAAGTTTTGGCTCACGTATTTTTTTTTACTCTTCTCTCTGTTTTTCATTTCAATATCCAGTTTTCTTACTAAGATGACTTTACAATACTTTTCTTTTGTCTTTTTATTATTAACGTTTTGTGTGTTTACTTTATTTAATAAATATCACGTTCTTGGCGCTTACACCACATAAAATTCAATACAACCCCAGAATCACAAAATAGTTAATAACATTATATCTTTAGAATTTCTCATAGACAGCCTCGCGGGCTGAAAATCATTCCCTCCCCCCGTAAACTGTTGACATTGCTCGCTTTGAAACCGTTGAGTTTGTTAATCCCAAATTCATTACAGTTTTACAAAATATGGAATAGCTAATTAAACAAATCAAAACTCAAAATTCGAGCCTCCACATACCCGTTTTCGGGTGAAGAACCACGTTATTTAAAATTGGATGGCTAAGATACCGTTGTTTTTTCACAATGCAAGAAACATGCATACATACATTCAAGCCGATTCTTCATTATTTAATTTCTTTAAATATAATACAGGGCGATAAAAGTATTTGGTAGCAACAATTTGAAAAATGATACAACGCATTTAATGATTTTACGTAAAATGCCATTTCGAAACTAATACCCCATTCGGGACGAACGTACCTCTTGGGCTAATAATAACGCTTTAAGTATTGAAACTTGAATTAGAAAAGGTAAACGGTGAGACGAAGAAAAGATTTGCATGTAATATTAAGAAAATTTTTTTTTAAAATTTGACATGTTTCAGATTTTAAATTACGTCCAAAGGGGCGTTTAACGTTTTGTGTGTTACCTTTATTTATTAAATATCATGTTCTTCTCACTTAAACCATAAAATTCAGTTCAACAGCAATATCGCAAAGTAATTTTAAAATGAGTATATCTTTAGAATTTCGGTGGAGTTTGTTCGTCAAAAATTCTTTATAGTTTTACAAAATATGAAATAGGTAATAAAACATTTCAAACTCCAAATTTGGGCTTCTAGACTCGCATATTCGGGTGGAAACGTACGTTATTCAAAATTGGATGGCTATAGGTACGGTTGTTTGATCACATTTAGAGAAATATACATACATTTATGCAGATCCTTCATTATTTAATTTCTTTAAATATAATACAGGGCTGCAATATTTTGTGGCAACAGTTTGAAAAGTGATTCAGACTTTTAATGTTTCCGACGCAAAATCGCAATACGAAAACAATAGTCCTTCGGGGACAAAGCCCCTTTGGACTAAAAAGTGTTGAAACTAGTATTATAAAGAATGTTTTTGCAACTTAATCTAGCAAAAAAAAAAAAAAAAAAAAAAAAACTGAGTATGAAAATTTCTAAAAAAATATCACTAAACTATTGCAGTAACGATATATCCAATTCTGTCAAAAATATTTCAGGAAATGCTTATCTACGCAACTGACTGCCCAGGAAATGAAATGAAACGTCACCTTGAGCTCTATAGATAAAAGATATTTGTAAAGGTAAAAGAATCTGATGTGGGCATGACTTGACTTTTATGTACGGCCTATTAAATTACACACACTTTTGCTAAACTTCATTTGAACTTATTTCCTCGAATTATTCTAACTTGAATAATCGATTCTCGAGGCAAGTTGGAAATGACACCAAAAAGTGCAAACTTTGAAATTAAATATCCTGGCCAATTTTTGCCATAAGAGAGGCAAACTTCTTATAAGTTTATTTTTTAATAACGAGTATAAAACTTTCCCAAACATAAGTATAGGAGGCGGGAGGCCGCATTAAAAGTTAGATTTCGTTTTTTGTAGAAAATTATTACTATTTCCTTTTTATTTCATCATTTAAAACACTTCTGTAAATGGACGTATATGATTACAACCAACGATTGCAACGAGGGGGTTTTATATATACATATATATGTATATATAATGACAGTAATTAAAAGTAAATTAATAAGCCCAAGACTGGCGCTAAAGCTGCAAAGTAATAAAGCAATAATTTACTATAAATTATAAAAAGAAAGCTCTCCATATTACATCTCCAAGCAACGGAAATTCAATTCAAAAACATCATCGAAAAGGTATTTTTCAGAATTTAAAAAATTTAAACACTCAGTTTTTTTTTAATCCTAACTTTACTGAGTTTTTTTAATCCATTTATCCAGACGTCCTTATTATGTAGGTTCTTATGGTTTCACTGCTATAGAAAAATTGCATAAATGTTTATTTTTCATTTTTTCTGAGGATTCGTTTTGTAAAATAATGTGAAAAATTTACATATAATACAATTTTTAAATACAATTTTTTTTTAAAATTTGTAAATTTCGTCATTTATTGGAACTGCGCGCGGGAAAAGGTAAGTTTTTTTCCCTACTTCCTCAGTAAGATTCTAAGTCCTAAATGTCCGCTGGTTTCACAGTGCGACCACCACCCACAGATCAATAGACAAGAGTAGATTTTTTTTTTCTAATTCATATATTATTTGTCTCTAGGATCATATTATTCAATTTCTAGAGTTTTTTAGTTAAAAAATTATAAAAATAATATCCCGCGCTTCAAAGATTTAAGTACACAGAAGATATATAACGTTCCCATGTTAGTTTAAATGCATATTCATCTAACAGTCTATAAAATTTTAATTATTAATTATTGCGTTGCTAATAACCTTTCTAGATGAGCTGGTGTGACAGTTAATTAGTTTAATTGGTGTCAATTTAAAATCTCTTTTATCAACAAAATTAATTTTACTGTTTAATTAATTATTCGTAGATCAAGAAAATCTTTTTCTTGTTGGCTTGTATTTGTTTTATTAAGGATTACAGAAGAAGGGTAAATTTGGAATTTCTCAACAGATCAAGATTATTGATATTAATGTATCCTATATGCACTTGTAGGTATTTGCAAAAGGTTTTTAATTAGTATTGTCCAACGACTGCTGAAACTGATATTCTTTTGTAAATAGGTATAGGTTACAAATCTGTGATGAGCAGTTTGTTCCCATAGGGATGCCTTTGATTTGTTTAAAATTAGTATTATTAATTTAATTTAATAACTAATTTTAGATTGTTAGATTAGATGGTTTTAGATTTCATGAAACAGTTAGGAAAAAGTACGCAATGGAGGAAATCTTTCCATTTGTTTTTTGTTAAAATATTAAGCATTTCAAACAATAAATCTGGAAGGAGTAGTAGCCTACTGTAAATTTCTTTCAAAGAAAGAGTAGTACAAAGGTTTTCAGAATCAAAGCAGTCCATTTCTTTAATTTGGAGATTTTTAATTGCAGATATAAACCGGGAGATCATTATGAGTGATCCAACAAAAATTCTGATGCTGGTTAGTTGAATTAAAAATAATAGAACAATTTTTTAAGCTCTAGTGCAAATATAAATAGTCAGTTTTTGTACAAGTAGCAATAAATTTGAGTTTAAGCAGTGTCTTATGGAATTTAGAAAGAGCATAGAGATTAGAAAATCTGTTATAATTATGGTGGAGGAGAAATTTTAAGTTTGCGTTGAGAAGCTTTTAATTTGTTGATTAAGAAAACTTCTTTCGCAGCTGTTTTTAGTAATATGTTGATTAAGCTCTGCTTTAATTAACTGGTTGTAAAGTTCTTTTCGAAGTCATCGCTTGCTTTATCTGTTTTGGTGATTGGAAATTTCCTTTATTTTGTTCTTAGTTGCATTCCAGATTAAATTACTTGTAAATTTCATCTCAGTTATTCTATGTATGATAACTAAGATGTTTATAACTAAGAATATAACATAGTTATTCTATGTTTAAATTCGCTGAAACGTCTTCTTTCTACTCTAAGAATGCATAATAAAGCTTAATAAAGTCACCTAATACTCAGCTTAATAAAGTGAATAATCTGTCCGTCTCTATCTTGTTGATTCTTAACAATTACGCGCCAGAATTCGGAGTTTTTCAACTTATTCGTTTCAGTACTTCGTATTTTCTAAGACTATTTCACAGTAAGCTGCTTTTCATGCTTACCTATAGTGCAACTGATGTTTCTATTACCATTTTACTTTTAGTTTTTCTAGAAACTGCGCGAAAAAAAAATCGTTTTCTTTGATGTGGGGAGAAAATAGAATATTTTATTTTCGCCCTTACCTTTTCAAAAATCTGTTTCAGTTTCAGGAATTGAAAGCAGAAAAAATAGTTAATTTCGGTTTCGTCAGCTCCTTGTTTATGCAAAACACGTGAATCAAACAGGTAAAGAGATTTAGTAGATTTCATTTTGTAGTAAAAACATGGCATACTTACATCGGAATCAACTAAAGAAGAATTATTATTTTTATTTTAACGAAAGAATCGTAGGGAGCTTGGTAAAATTCGGCATAGGCGGATGCAGAATGTTTGCTCGCAAACACGAAAACAAGGCTTAAATAAATGAATAAAAAACAAAACTTATTTACTAGAATTTCGAAAAGATGAAACACGAGTAGCGTTTTTAACTGTTTCCATGGTCTCAGAAACCTAAATCCTAGTTATTGTTTAAAATAGTTTTCCATCTGAAAACTCTTATTTACGAGGAAGGCTATTTTGTCTTAAGGTTTTATACTAAATAATAGTAGAATATGAAGTAAATAATAGTAGAATATGAAGTAAATAATAGTAGAATATGAAGTAAATAATAGTAGAATATGAAGTAAATAATAGTAGAATATGAAGTAAATAATAGTAGAATATGAAGTAAATAATAGTAGAATATGAAGTAAATAATAGTAGAATATGAAGTAAATAATAGTAGAATATGAAGTAAATAATAGTAGAATATGAAGTAAATAATAGTAGAATATGAAGTAAATAATAGTAGAATATGAAGTAAATAATAGTAGAATATGAAGTAAATAATAGTAGAATATGAAGTAAATAATAGTAGAATATGAAGTAAATAATAGTAGAATATGAAGTAAATAATAGTAGAATATGAAGTAAATAATAGTAGAATATGAAGTAAATAATAGTAGAATATGAAGTAAATAATAGTAGAATATGAAGTAAATAATAGTAGAATATGAAGTAAATAATAGTAGAATATGAAGTAAATAATAGTAGAATATGAAGTAAATAATAGTAGAATATGAAGTAAATAATAGTAGAATATGAAGTAAATAATAGTAGAATATGAAGTAAATAATAGTAGAATATGAAGTAAATAATAGTAGAATATGAAGTAAATAATAGTAGAATATGAAGTAAATAATAGTAGAATATGAAGTAAATAATAGTAGAATATGAAGTAAATAATAGTAGAATATGAAGTAAATAATAGTAGAATATGAAGTAAATAATAGTAGAATATGAAGTAAATAATAGTAGAATATGAAGTAAATAATAGTAGAATATGAAGTAAATAATAGTAGAATATGAAGTAAATAATAGTAGAATATGAAGTAAATAATAGTAGAATATGAAGTAAATAATAGTAGAATATGAAGTAAATAATAGTAGAATATGAAGTAAATAATAGTAGAATATGAAGTAAATAATAGTAGAATATGAAGTAAATAATAGTAGAATATGAAGTAAATAATAGTAGAATATGAAGTAAATAATAGTAGAATATGAAGTAAATAATAGTAGAATATGAAGTAAATAATAGTAGAATATGAAGTAAATAATAGTAGAATATGAAGTAAATAATAGTAGAATATGAAGTAAATAATAGTAGAATATGAAGTAAATAATAGTAGAATATGAAGTAAATAATAGTAGAATATGAAGTAAATAATAGTAGAATATGAAGTAAATAATAGTAGAATATGAAGTAAATAATAGTAGAATATGAAGTAAATAATAGTAGAATATGAAGTAAATAATAGTAGAATATGAAGTAAATAATAGTAGAATATGAAGTAAATAATAGTAGAATATGAAGTAAATAATAGTAGAATATGAAGTAAATAATAGTAGAATATGAAGTAAATAATAGTAGAATATGAAGTAAATAATAGTAGAATATGAAGTAAATAATAGTAGAATATGAAGTAAATAATAGTAGAATATGAAGTAAATAATAGTAGAATATGAAGTAAATAATAGTAGAATATGAAGTAAATAATAGTAGAATATGAAGTAAATAATAGTAGAATATGAAGTAAATAATAGTAGAATATGAAGTAAATAATAGTAGAATATGAAGTAAATAATAGTAGAATATGAAGTAAATAATAGTAGAATATGAAGTAAATAATAGTAGAATATGAAGTAAATAATAGTAGAATATGAAGTAAATAATAGTAGAATATGAAGTAAATAATAGTAGAATATGAAGTAAATAAAGTAAATAAAATATGAAGTAAATAATAGTAGAATATGAAGTAAATAATAGTAGAATATGAAGTAAATAATAGTAGAATATGAAGTAAATAATAGTAGAATATGAAGTAAATAATAGCCTATGGTTCAACAATTTATAAGATGACGCCCAGACGGTGCAGTGGATAGGGCACCCTATGCGATACCGAAGGGCCGGATTCGACTTCCTGAGAAGGCATGGATGTTTGTAAATGTGTAGAGTTTTGTGGCATGGGGACACTCTAAATACATGGCGGATCGAAAATCTTCTACTGTGGTTGGTTGGCAGGGGAGATGGTGGGAGACACCGGGGGTGTTGTCCCTCAGAACTGGGGTGGAACTAGAAGTCAGATCTCCTTAAGGCTCTGACAACCATTCTTGCATGAGTTGCATGGACAAGACAACAACAGCTAAACGTTCAAACAACAAATAAAGTCGCGGAAGACTGCAAAGGCATCGGAGCTCCTAAGAAGATCATAGAAAATAGGAGGCCGGCAAATAAGGACCTGCCCTAAACTCACTTTAATTGCACTTCTGGCACTTGCATGCAACCTTACAATGTAGCAAAATATGTTCCACATCTTCCACAGCATCGCCGCAAATACAGAGCCCACTAGTAACAATATCGAAACTAAGTAAGTAAATTCCACAATTCCCATGATTGTTCAAAAATCTGAGTAAGTTTAAAATCCAGTTGAAAATGCCTACACTTAAGTCGCTGAAAAACAGTTGGGAAAAATATCTTTATCCACTGGGCCTTCGAAGAAGCAAGATATTCATCATTCCAATCAACCAGTTTTGTTCCAACCCACATGCTTCCAATAAGATTTGGGAGCAGACAGCATTAAATCAATATCACGATAAGTCGCCTTCTTAGCCAAGTGGTCAGCACTCTCATTACCGAGAATACCACTGTGGTCTCAAACGTAGGCAAAATGAATATCTGCAGTATGCCCAGTCGCATGTAATATAGCTCGAATTTCCACCACCAATATGGTTTCTGTAACGTTATACAGGGTGTTTATAAAGTCTCGGACACATTTTGATGTTTAATAACTCATAAAATAAGGAAGCTATAAACAAACTTATGACATTTATTGATGGAATAACTTATATATTTTCCTTTTCAGGTTTGAATATCTTTACTTTTGTAAATATCGTCTGCCCGTGTATTTCATTTCAGATAATTTCATTTTCCAGTCTAAATATCTGTACTTTTTTAAATATCGTCTGCTTATTAATTGCATCCTTTCATCTTTCTGGCATTGTTAATCGCCATAATGTGCGCATATGGGGGTCTGAAAACCCCATGAATACCGTGAGGCACAAAGGGATTCCCCAAAGGTTAATGTGGGGTGTGGACTAATGCACGACCGAGTCATTTGGCCTTTCTTTTTCACAGAAAAGACGGTCTCATCAGCCGTATACTTAGACATGTTGGAAAACTTCGTATTTCCACAACTAGAAGAGCTTCAACCACACGTCTTTTTGCAACAAAATGGTGCACCACCTCATCGGGGTACCGTCGTTCGTAGTTCTTTGAATGACCATTTTACAGGAAGATGGATTGGGCGAGGAGGTTCAATTCCTCGGCCACCCAGATCACCTGATAGAACGCCGCTGGACATTTTCCTTTGAAGATTTGTAAAGGACAACGTTTAGGGAGGAGAGTGTCGAACATGGATGACCTAAAAGCCAGAATGACAACCGCAATAGCCTCTGTGGATGTCGACGTGCTTGCCGGTACATGGCGTGAAATTGAATATCGACTGGATATTCTCCGTGCGACGAAGGGGGCACGCGTGGAAGTTCATTGACAAGGGTCATGAAACTTTTTGAGTCTATCTAACCATTTATGTTATTAATTTTAATCTATCTTTATTATTTTATGAGTTATTAAACATCAAAACGGGTCCGGAACTTTATAAACACCCTGTATTTTTCTTTTATTTGTTTATGGCTTATTTTAACAAGCTTTTCATGATGGGTTGTTTTGTCGGAAACAACTATTCAACCAAAAATATCCTGGTTTTAAGTCAAGAAACAACACGTCTGTAGGATCAGGATTCCATTAAGACAGTACGAAGACTTAATCACAGAGCTTAGTTTGAAACATGTAATACGAACTTTTTACTTCCTTGTACAAAGTAAAGGATGTATTGTGATCACAAAACATTTCGGGTATCATATTTCAACAATAACATCCAATTTTGCCGCTTCTTGCTCCTTACGGCTCCGACAAACTTTCTTCCATGAAATACATGGACAAGGCGGCAACAACAACAAGTCTTTCATTATTGTAAAATGTGACTAACCTTTTGTAGACTTTAAGCGAACTATCTTATCTGTAAGAACAGAAATTTTTGAAAGGTGTAAAAGACCCTTTTGTTTTAAATTAAATAAGAAGAACAGAAGGCACTCCTGGTGCTTATGGCCACTACTTTGATTTTCTAGCCAGCAGTTAGGGCGAGAAGTAGAAATTCAAATTTAAAGTTAAATAACTAATAGCAAAAGGCTAAACAAAACAATTTAATCAAGCAGTTTTCACAAAATTCATCGGGTTGAATTTAACTACCGGGAAGCAGGAACACCCAAGACAGGAATTTTTATCTAGTAACGTGGCCTTCAAGAGTCAGAACACGCTCTGACTTAACAATTCAAATCCTTATTTAAATACATGCGAACTAATCTGCATTCTGACGGGAAAAGGAAAGAGAGAAGTGACACTAAAGATTCCAAACATAAAATACACTGGTGTGCAAAATTTAAGCAACAGCAGGGATTTTTGCCATAACTCCACGAGAAATCAACTGAGAGACACGAAATGCAGAAATGAAGGAGAGTATTATGTACGTAAAGGATGACGAAAGCATCGGAGCTGAAAAAGGAATACAATGCATACGGTATGGAATCAAACAAAAACAAGCTTTATTGAACGCATAGTATCGTGACTCATGATTGTCTATCCAAGAGGAAGAACAACAAGCAGATGTTCCTTAATATGGGATATGCCCTCCCCTCACTGCAATGGTTGCTTCGCAACGTCTCTGCATACTCAGAACCAGCTGGTGCAACATTTCTTGCGGTAGGAGTGCCCATTTCTCAATCAGCATCTGTTTGAGTTGTTGGGTGAGGATGTAAGCAGGCTGCAATGCGTCTCCCCAAAGCATCCCCCACATGTTCGATGGGATTTAAATCTGGAGAGTACGCTGGCCAATCCATTCGAGTGATATCTTCACTTTCCAGTAGCTCCTCAACAGCAAGAGTCCGATGTGGCCGTGCATTGTCATTCATAAAAATTAAGTCTGGGCCAATGGCACCTCGGAACAGACGCACATGGGTTGACTTAGGTGTTCATTGTACTGATCTCCAGACTTCCTTTTCTGCAATTTTATGGCTATGTGCTAAATTTTTACATTGTTGCTTAAGTTTTGCACACCAGTGTAAGTGGTTAAACAAAAATAAATAAACCTCACAAATTCTTGTCCTTTTCTCGGAGCAAAATCAAACAAAACAAGAATTTTCAAATAATCAAGAACATAAAACTTTCAACAATCTGCATATTTATTTCAACTCAAAGCTTTCCTGGAATGGAACACGAAGTAAATAATGGCTAGTACTGGTAAAACTATTTCATTGTTCACCACTTCTTGTCCTCTTCCCTAAGAAAATTCAAATTAACATTTATTAAAAATGGAAAACATGCGATAAAACACATGTAGCAAAGACACGTGTTTGCGACAAGGCAACAAAATAAATCAGTTAATTTATATTTAAATAATTTTACTGCATATTATTTTGAACACTACGCAACATCAAACATAAAGTGAGAGACGCCATCTTGCCCGAGAAGACAGATACGAAATAAAGAAATCAAACAAACGGGCATACAAAGCACACAGAATAAAAGCAATACTTAAGAATGCAATCTTTTACAGTGTTAATAATATTATATTTTTTAAAATAAACTTTTAATGCAGTTTATTTTTAATAGAAATTTCTGTCTTTTCATCTCCACGGTGATATTAACAATTTTTTTCGTTGCTTGACCTCTTAATTTCTTAAAACTCATTGTTAACGAATTCAGAAAATTTTTACAGAAAAAAATACATCACATGAAATAACAAAGTTATACCCGTGTTCTTTACCAAGTAGACAACAACAATAGTGACAACCAAGCATATTGACGCTGGTGGCCAGTCTCGAAAGAGTTAAAATGTAGTGCGCGCCGTCGCGACTTATCGAATTTGAATCTCATTCAAATAAACATAGTATCCCAAATAACGGCGCGACTAATCAAAGCTGATGTATACGGAGGTACCACAGTAGTTACTTCATGGATTTTTCTTTTATGTTTCAAACAATATTTTTATTAAATGACTTTTATTAATTCCTAAAAATAACGGTAAACGAGAATATCATTTCATTACTATTACAATCTTCTCCTTTGTCAAGTCAAAATTAAAAAATTATTCTTTGAACATTTTCCGACTGTTTCATATTATTTATTTAAAAATAATTTTCGATACAATTCCGTTATCAGGGCCGTTAAAAATCCCAGAGTATTGTAGACTCAATGATACCAAAATACTTATAGTAACCATACTAATAAATAAAGGGTGTCCCTAAATTGTGAAATTCTTCTTGTGTGAATAAGGGTGTCTCTAAATTCACGCAAGAAATTATTTTGATAGAAAACACATGTTCGTAATCAAAAATTGTGATCTTTTTATTGGTTCATAAAGTACACAGTATAGTGTTATGTATGGAATAGTATATTGGGCAAGTGACCCCCCCCCACATGGATTTGCTGGCACATGCGCACACTTTTGTTGAAATTTCCCACGACCGTTTTGCATAAACGTGACTTAATTTTGTTCCTACAGCATTCAGTTTCCTCCTTCAAGGAGTGGGTGGTCGAGGACTTGTTGGCATAAACCTTCGATTTTAAAAATACCCCAAAGAAAAATGTCCAACGGCGTAAATTGCATGATCTGGGCAGCCAATTCCGATCACCGAAATGGGAAATTGCACGACCAGGAAAGGATTCATGCAGTAATTGAATTATTTCTCAGGGAGGATCTTGCTGAAACCACGTGTCGTCTCCATCCAAATCTTGCAATTAAGGTATAAATTCAGGCACACACTGAAATTTCATGTCGCGATAGCGAACATCATTAACTGTTATTTCCTGACCAGCAGCATTTAGGAAAAAATGCTCCCATGATGCCTCCAGTGAAAAACGAAACGTTGACACACTTTGTGGATGGCTTTTTTCTCGACAATCACTCGAGGATTTTTCTGACCACTAATTTCTGAACGGCATATTTGTCGATTAACCAAGCCATCAAAATGTTAAATGACCTCATCATTGAAGAGGATTTTGTTCGAAAATTCAGCATCCACTTGTTGTTGTTCCATACCAATTACTCTTGGATCCATTTGTTGTTGACAAATAAAATTCATATCCACTTGTCCACAAAATTCAGCATCCATTTGTTTTTGTTCCATACCAATCACTCGTGGATTTTTCTGACCACCAATTTCTGAACGGCAATTTTTTCGATTAACCAAGCCATCAAAATGAAAATGACCTCATCGTTGAAGGGGATTTTGTTCGAAAATTCAGCATCCACTTGCTGTTGTTCAATAATTTATTCAACGAACTCAGTTCGCTTTGCGAGTCATCAGTAGGCTAAAGTTCTTCAGTCAATCAGAGTTGTAAACATGAAGATGTAAATCTTTCGTGAAGATGCGCTGCACAGAGCTTCCCGAAATGTCCAGCTCTTGACAACGGTGCAAAACTATGATGTCCTTGGACTTTCAGCAACACTTTCACTAACTGCTTCGATGTTTTGTGTTGAGAAACTTGTTGAAGGAAGACCAGAATGTTTAAGATCACTACCAGATCCAGTCTCCGTAAATTTTTAATCAATCGCTTCACAGTTGATGAAGTTAAAGCACTATTCAGAGCATATTTTATAAGTAAATTGCAACTGTAGCCGCCAAACTTCCATTATTTTTAAAATATAGCTCAAAACAAAAAGGCGTTGTTCTTTCGCATAGCACTGTATTTTTTAATAACCCTAAACTATCAGCCGTTCTGCTATCTTTTTTGTTTCGTTGGCAACACGTTATTACACAAATTGTATAAAATTCAAATTTTATATGAATTTTGGGACACTTTTTAGTAATAAAACACAAGTAAATAACTATTTAAGAATATTGCTTTCATTTAGATGGAAATGTTAATTTTGTATATTAATTTTTTATTACAGTGCATAGAAAGTTAATAAAATGTCTAAGCATAATTGAAATTAATAATCGAGAGTCATAACATTTTTTATCTCTTCAACGCTGCAAAGAAAATTTCAATTTTTTTTCCTGTGTGTAAAAGCTTCTATATAAATTCGGGCAAATAATAATCGAAGAAGTTCGGTGACGCAATAAACATCATCGTGTGCCTCGATTGCGTTTATTACGTCACTTAGCATTGCTCCGCTGTCGCTCTATTGGTTGTACATAACGCCCACTTTCGGGGTCCACGAAATTATATTTGTGCTTGACAGTAAAATGTTCAAAGCCGTCGTCTCGCAATTCATGTGACTTACGTGCATTCCAGCAATCAGAATAAATAATGCTTCCTTCTGCGATATTTTTCTTTATGACAGGTTGCTGAGCGATTTGGAACAGCGACTAAAAAACATTCATTTGAATCTCTGCAGAATCCGAACTCTTTATGGGGGAAGAACACGCTTAAAGTTGTTCTTTCTTCGAAATGAAAAGGCTTTCTTCTACTTCAATAATTCCACCGATTTTTAGTTTAGGCAGCGAGCAATTAAAGCTGCGGCACACACCGCACGCACGTAACTGTTCCAGTCTACAATAGTATAGTGGTTTATTTTCAGGTGAAGTTCATAAATTCATTAGATGTCATCTCGTGATGCCAAAAATAGATGAACCTTCCGATTGTGAGGATGAAGATTTTCGATTCTTCGAACCAATTCTGTGTTCTTTACGGGCCCTTTTTTTTCGCATCACCATTTCGTTGTTGAATTACCAATAAAATACAATTCATCTAGTGGTTCTTTTAGTCAACCTGCGACCAGCTGAACGTTGGTAATTCGACCTGTTATCGAATCCTGGCGAAAGAGGTGACTGCTTGATTGGTTTTTGTAGTTTTCCCCATGTGTAACTTGGATACGAACCAGTTCCCTTAAAGTATTTTCCACGAAGACATCCCTCCCTATAGACAAATAGTATCGAGTTGCTTTGTAATAATCAAAATAAACTAAACCAAATCTTTCCTATCATGAACGATGTCTTTTCTTTAAAAAAATTCTAGGATATTGTTCGGAGAACAGCCTTGATGCCAAAAAGGGAGAAACAGCTTATTGTGGTATGGCAGGCAATGGTTGTCATTCGATGACGTACTTCCTCTAAGCAGACAGCCGTAATACTTTTCCCTTGGTAAGGGATTATCTGTAGTATTAATTATTATCTGTAGTATTGATTATCTGTAGTATTTACTTCCGTTGGCATGATGAAATGTCGCCCATACCCTTAAAGAAGACAAGTTGGCGCAACCAAGGCTGTTCTCCGAACAATATCCAAATTCTATTACAAACTTTTCATTCGTGGGCAATGCCTATTAAATTAGACACATTTTTTGCTGCATTTCATTTAAAAGTATTTCCGCGAATTTCATTAGAGATAGATTTTTCATTCAATCAATTCAGCTCTCACTTCGCGGGAAGGCAGAAATGCGTAAAATCCCAAACCTTCTTCATTAGAAGTTGTAAAATGCAGAGAAAAAGTAAAACACCAAATGTAATTAAAACACGAATAAAAAAATCTTTTTTACGATGAAATTCAGAGTTTTTACGCAAAAGCAAGAAATTCTTCCAGCGGGCAGGGAGACAGATTTTTCGGTGCGCACAATGAAAGTTCACTTTGGTCCCACTCGGCAAAAAGACACTGAAGTTGGTGGACAAACTGACTTTAATAACTGTTCTACTAAGAGTTTTAAACGTAAATAAATGGCGGTTTTGCAGGCTTAGCTCCACTTTCAAATTGTAGATGCAAAATTTCAGTGTTTAAAACTACTCGTTTTTGAGTTATGCGAGATGCATACATACGTAATGTATGTAAAAATTAAGTAAAAATTAAATCCAATATTTCAGTGATGATTTTAAATTCTAGAACTATCTAAATTTAAGCTCGGTCTAAAGTCATGTGAATTTTAAGAAATCTAAAGTTATGGGCAGTTTATAAATAAATGGGCGCATTTCACTAGAACTGGCTATTTTGCTCATGTATATTTTCACTGCGGCTTCGTCCGGTAATAATAACTGAGCGATACCTTACTTTCAAATATCACATTGAGAAATATAATAACATTGCATTCTTAAAATTGAAGTCATTTTGTTTTATCAGTGTAATTGATAGCACTCTCGAGAAAGTGCGCTAGTGACGTTATCTGAGTTGCACTTATCTTTAGGCTCAAATGTTAGAATGTTTACGCATTTACTGAAAGCAGCATCTGCGATACTGAGAAGGTATTTTAAATTAAACTTTTAATCAAAATATTACTGGCGAAAGCAAATAAAACTCTCTCGACTTTAAAGAGGCTGTTCGCACATTTTTAGACGATTTTGCTTTGCTACTTAAAAAATCATATGCTGGGAAATTTTTTTAAGTGCAACTATAGTTTGGATGTATTTTAAGATATGATAGGCAATACTGTGAACAAGAAAGGGGAAAACGTCAAGTTTTAGCTTCGAGAGGAAAAATTGTTCCAACTACTTATTCAAGAAAATGTCTGAATGTTTCGAATGGTAAAAGGTAAGACTGTTAATGTTAAAAGAAAATCCGCCAAATCAAAAGACAGTTGAAAAATCATTAAAATGCTCAGTGTTAACTGGAAACAAAGTCATTAATGCTGATTTGAATCTCAAAAAGCTGAAAACAATCATAGTATGCATCGTCATTCTCCACGACATACCGCCGAACGCAGAGCGCGCTACAGATTTCTTTACGGGACACATTTATTCGGACAAAAATGGAAAAATATTGTCACAATAGATGAAACGGGGGTGCCTTTAAGTAACTGCAATAAAAGGAGATCCATTTATTATCATTAAATGGGAGAAAAAAATCTTAAAACATAATTCAAAGAATTTAAAGAAAGTTTTTCAAAAGGGACTTATGACTATTGCTGGTTTTTCACATAAATGAAAATTGAAAATTAAGAGAGTAGAGAAAAATGTAAAGATCAAATCCACATATTATCAGAACATATTTTATACTCGATTTCAAATATGAAATACTTCTCCTCACCCACAGTGCCATCAATCAATAGACCTGCATCCAGACTAAGTAAGCAGCCACACATTAAAATCCACTGTTAATTTCCTGGAAAAAATTAAACAAGAAACAGGTATCAAAGTCAGAACCTTCTTTCATATCCTTACTAAAACAATGCATAACGAATGGAATTTTTGTGTTTTTGGACTTTTTCCACACATTAAAATCCGCTGTTAATTTCCTGTAAAAAAATTAAACAAGAAACAGATAACAAAATCAGATCCATCATTCATATCCCTACTAAAACACCTAATGCATAACGAATGAAATTTTTGCGATTTTGAACTTTTTCCACACATTAAAATCCGCTGTTAATTTCCTGAAAAAAAAATTAAACAAGAAACAGACAACAAAATCAGACCCTTCATTCATATCCCTACTTAAACACCTTATGCATAACGAATGGAATTTTTGCGATTTTGGACTTTTTCCACATATTAAAGTCCACTGTTAATGTCCTGGAAAAAAAATTAAACAAGAAACAGATAACAAAGTCAGACCCTTCATTCATATCCCTACTAAAATACCTGATGCATGACGAATGGAATTTTTGCGATTTTGGACTTTTAAAAACCAGATTATCCAAACGTTCGACCGACAACACTTCTTAGACTTCATATGAAGTCCGAGAAGTCCTTGATATGAAAGCTATTCAAGAAGAATGGGATGAAACATATCTTCCGATACAACAAAAGGCTTTATTGTCTTGAAAATGACGGTGTAGGAAGATAGTGAAGACTAAGGGTTATCAAACAGAACATTTAAAACCGAAATACTTTAGGTAAAATATTTCCTTAAATGCTATGAAAATCGTCTAAAATTTGTGTCAACAATCTCTGTATTTATCCTAGAATCGTTTCGCAAATTTTTCTTAAACCTACCTGAAATTTTGGTAATTACTTCTTTTGCTATTATTTAGCAATGTTGCTTACAATTTGCATGTATCAAATATGATATCAAAAATACAAGTTACAGAAGCAAAATTAAGCTAACAGTAAGTTATTTATGCAAAGTAAACAGAAATCCCAAGCGTCCAAGCATATTGTATTGAATGAAAAACTACATAAGTAGCACCATAAGTAAGGTAAAACTGCAGAAATAAATCAGGTAAGTTCAAGAATTATTGGAAGTAGTCTTGCATCTGTAAAGTGAAAATATATGCGTAAAATATAAAAAATACGGAGTGATTTCTCTACGCGAAGAGGCAACCTCTAATTAACTTTCCGCAATTTCAGGATCTTCGCCCTAGACCAGTACTTTCTAGAACACTCTGGCCTGTTATGTAACCGCCACTATAAATAGCTCTACGCGCCATTTTTCGTCAGACTGCTTCCTGCCATTGCCTGCTGCATGAACGCTTCGCTGTGTCTCTTCGTCTTCCCTTTGTTAAAAATATTTATGACGTCAAGGTTCTAAATTTAATATCATTTCTATTTAAATCATTATTGGATATGTGATCTGGATATCTTCGTCTATAGGAAAATGATCTGACATTTTAATTGAATAAAGATATGGCGTTTTAAAGTGAAATTCTTGTGCGTGCTCCATTCGGCTGCCTTCCACTTCACACCGACCACACTCAGACTCTGATTGCTAAGCTTCATCATTTCCAATGCCCATCTACTGCAAATATCACATATATGTATGTATGTTAGGGAAATCCTTTTATAATGTCCGAATCATTCTCATCAAATTGGGCTTAGATACACTTAGAAATACTTGGCCTTGCAATCCTCCGTAAAGCAGAGAGATATTCGAAGAAGTAACAAAACTCCACAATAATCACATATGGAGTTTTAACAATAATGTGGCAACATCGCTTGCAATACTGAAGCGCCATTTGTCAAACTCTTCACTTTGCGATTTTCTTTCTGCTCAAATGGCAACAGTAAAAATAGTTCGGAATAAAAAACAAACATTAGACTTTGGTTTCAAAAAAGAAACTTGTTATCATTTATTAAAATATCAAAGCAACAACCTTGTGTCTGACATAGATGTAGCTAAAATCTCATTCGATTTCGAGGGAAACAGTTACATGTCCCTCTTCATCAGGAGCAACGTAATCTGTATAATTGATTCTTGGCAGATTTCGCTTTATATATATATATATTTACTTATTTTTAATATAAATTAATATTCTCCGCGACATCAATCTTTCTATCCTCGAATGTGTTGAGCTTAATTAATTTTTTACATATTATTTTGCTTATAGGTGCGTGAATATTTAAAGTTTTTCAAACTAGAACTATTATTTCAAATCTATAAAATTTCACCCACAACGCTGTTCTCTGCAATTCCCAAATGTCTGTTTATTATTCATACAAGAAAGCTTGTTGTATGAACCTGAAACACGCACATTTCGAATTTGATTGGATACGTGTATTCTACTTCCAAGTTGGCCACCACGAAGTTTTGTGCTCCCTTTGTTATCTGTTTACCGTTATTATCGAATACGGATCTATTAAATGAGAATTTTTTTTGTTGCCATGGATGCACAAATATTATGTAATTTGGGGGTAGAAAAGGAAAACACAAGGAAAAGGAAAGAAAAGGTTGCTTCCGCTCATTGGGTTTACGAATCTTGCGAAGCAAGAAGTAATGAAAGTCCTTAAATGGAAGTATTTACAATAGAATTTCAGCTATCCGGATTAATTAGTTAATATGATAAGCCAGCTGCATTATTGAAAAGCCCAGATACCATTTTTCTCTGTCTTTTTTTGTAGGTCAAATTTACGGTGATGATGAAAAACGCGAAAATGATGGAATTTTAATTTTTCGTTTTTCCTTTTTTATTTCAGTAATAATTGCATCGTCAAATTGAATAAAATGTTTTTACTTTCATTAGATAGAATGCAAAACATGCTTATTTGCTATAACAAATAAACTAGTCAACTGTTCCTGTAATTTGCTTAAGTACATGATGCCCAAAAATCGGACAAAAATAACGGAGGAAAAGAAAAATATTTATCGAAATTCTTTAAATCTTTCACAGGTTATGTTGCATAACAGATAATAGAACAAATAAAGAGCTATGCAAAGGAAATAACATATAAATTATAAAGTTTGACTTGCTTTCGGAGTATAAACTATTTTCAAACTCTTAGCAGATTTAGAGTGAATTATTGCTGCATCTAAAGTAACTAGGACATAGACTTGAAACCTTTTTATTAAAACAGAACTTGAACGTAAGTGCACCTTGTAACAGCTTTAAATATTGTGCTTAATCTTTTGTACAATTTAAATAGACGAACATTAATATGTACCTGAATGGCAACGTTTTTAAATGCACGAAGAATAGTTTTAAATATTGTTGCTAATCGTTTGTACAATTTAAATAGACGAACATTAATATGTATCTGAATGGCAACGTTTTAAACGCACGAAGAATTTAATTGCATTTATTGTAAAATAGTTTAGAACAAAGCTGTATGTAAGTAAAGCGTCGGCACTCCCATACTATAACATGACGCCAAATTGCAGCGTCAATCCACTGCAGTGGTGGCGATGTAAACTAAATCTCTTCCTCTCCTCGTTACAAAGCAAGTATACTGGAACCTTTCGCCAAGAGACTCACTTGTACTTCATTGTTCCTGCTCGACATTTGACGTCGGCTTGTCATCCTGTATTTAATTTCGTATTTAACATTTTAATTTTAAATACAGTTAATTTTATAATTTACTAAAGTCTTCAACCTTCCTTTCAATGAACCTTCTGAGAAGTTTGGAGTATCGTGGCTTAAATCATCGCCACAAGGCTATTTAAAGAAATATTTTAGAAGGTAGAAATGTTTTAGAAGGTAAATGGCGCAAACTGTTCTGCCTGCTTGAAGGCTACCTTGCTTAATCTGATTCTCCTGCGATCTGAGTTATTCTTGCCATTAAGCTTCTTTACTCTGGCTCATTAGTTTTAGCTCATCCATTATATTTAATTTAAGCCATAAGTGATGGCATCTGTAAGCACGAGTTGGTGCCGCTGTTAAACTTTATTTCAGTTAATAAAAGGGTCCTTTACAGCTTGTCTGTGTGGTATTTACAAGACATAGTGATAATTCACAGATTGCCTTTTTGGATATAGGTCATGTTCCCAAAGAAGACCAAACTCTATAGCTTAGCAAATCAACCACCACTTGTGGCGGTGTAACTAAAGTCAAATTCAGTTTAAAACATAGACTATTAAATTTTAATCTAAGTTGGCTGAAACTCTAACCGGCGTAATAATTTAAATGTCGGAAGCAAATAAAGCAAGGCAAGGTCCTGCTAAAAATGCCCCGTAGACACCCATAATTTTTTTTTACGGGGAATTGGCCTACGGGTATCCGTACAGTTCTGCGGGTACCCGTAGGCCAAATCCCCGTAAAAACCCGTAGAAAGAAACAGGTACACCTCTACGGGTACCCATAAACCAAATCCCCGTAAAAACCCGTAGAAAGAAACCCTTATAACTGTATGGGTACCCGTAGGACAAGCCCTCGTAAAACTCATACGACTGTACGAGTACCAGTAGGTCAAAGCCCGATAAACCCATAAACAGGAACCTGTAGAACATATGGGTACTATAAACAAAATCCCTGTAAAAACCCATAGCAAGAAACCAGAATTTTATGCGTATTCATAGGCCAAATCTCCACGAAAAAATGGATATTCCTTAGGTCTATTCCAGATAAAAACAAGTAGACAAAAATTCAAACCTATGCGGGTGACACCAGTATTAATTTTATTGTTTAGAAGAAGTTTATTGACGTCAGTTAGAAAATTAGAATAAACCCATATAAATCAAAAGAAGACTTATTTGACATCTATTTTTATTATATTGATATCAGTAAGAAAACTAGTAAAGTCAATATAAACCAATACAAACCAGTAGAAAGTTCTGACGTTGATGTTGGTTGTATGGGTGTCAGATGAGACCAGTAAGAAAAACCCACAGAGATCAATAGAAACCAGTAAGAGTCAGTAGAAACCTACAGAATTCTATGGGTACCAGTAGAAAGTTTTACTGGTTTCTATGGGGCATTTTGAAACCAGTAAGAAAAACCAACAGAAACCAGTAAAAGTCAATAGAAACCCATAGAATTTTATGGGTACCCATAAAAAATGTTACTGGTTTCTATGAGGCATTTTTAGCAGGGCGAATAATTTCAAACTTATTAGTGATGGCAGGGCTAAACTAACGGGGTCTCGAGAAGCAGAAATACGCTCTGTCTTACAATCCAAAAACCTCAGCTTAAAATCTCTATCTCAGGTTATATTCTGAGTGAGAAAATGGAAAGGGAAAGTTATAGTAAAGATCTAAATCATAATAACTCGTAAGTTTCAAATAATAACCCTGCAAAATAATTAAATAATAAATAAGCAAAATATGGAGGGTTTCAGATTTTAACGGTCGCCCGAAAGGGTTTGTTAAAGTTTTTTATGCTCTCGCTGAGCTCGCAGTCTACCAGTGTGCTGTTGTACTTACTTCTGCTGACACATTTATACTTGTCTTTTTAGCTTTATTTTTAAGCATCACTTTCTTCACGCCGTTCACAATTCAACAGCAAAATAACAAAAATTTTCAAAGCAGTATACGTTTAGAATTTCCGATGTAGCGTTAAGTTTTGGCATACATTTTTCTATTCTTTTTCAGTCTTTTCTCAATTCATCAAATAAATATTCAGTTTCCTTAGTCAGATGGCTTGTTACATTCTTTTTTTTATAATTAACTTTTGTGTGTTAAATATATTAATTAAATATCACGGTCTTCGCACTTATCCCACATACAATTGAATTTAACGGCAAAATCACAAAATATTTAAAAACACCATATCCTTAGATTTTCTTAGACACTCTCGCGCTGGAGAGAAAAGTGTTTTATTCCGTACAGTGTTGTCACTGCTGGCTTTGAAATCGTTGAGTTTGTGTCGATAAAGAAGTTTTACAAAATATAAAATAGATAATAAAAGAAATTCGAAATTCAAAATTTGGGCTTCTAGGTGCTCATGTTCGGGTGCAGGACTACTTTACTCAAAATTAGATGACTCTAGATACCATATTTTTTCACAGTTCGAGGAACATACATACATATGCGCATGCATACTTCATTACTTAATTTCTTCAAAAATAATACAGGGCGGTAACATTTGGTGTCAAGAATTTGAGAAGTGATACAATGCATTTAAGTTTTTCGTCGCAAAAGATCATTTCAAGATTAATAGCCCATTCGTGCTAACTTCATTTTGGGCTAATAATTGTGAACATAAATAACCATAGCAGCTTTTTGGTGGCAAAACGCCTTTGGTGGAGGTCTCCTCGATACGAAGATCTCTGCTCGAAATATATACTTAATAACACTGATTCATGCCAAGACTAAATTTAAATACCGAATCTTAGAGAGGAAATAAACGTATTCCAAATATATTTCATGAATGTTTGACAGCATTCTAATCGAATGATACTGATATTCATTCGAATGGAAGCAGGGTTTCTGATTCTAAGCACTGGATAACAGTGGAATTCATACCTTACCGCCCCTAAAAATTATATCAAGTGTTCTTGTCTCATGAAATATGTATATAAGCTGAATTTTCCCCGCGGTTCTGTGATTATGTCACTATAGTCACAGGACTGTGGGGAAAATGTGCAGCTGCCTGAAGCAAATCCTGTCCAAACTATCAAAATACTGTTATGGATTTCATATTTATTTGGCTATTTATATAGAATTGTAATTAAAATTGCTTTATTTTCCCGTGCAACACAGACGATTTTTTGAAGAGCAAGCTACGTCGGAAAAATAAAAATAAAAGACCGCGTGCATTTAATATTTAATAGATAAATATCTCGTAATTACTGTTGCCATCCAAAAAAATCGAGAAAAATCGAGATTGTTCTAGTGATAATTAAAAAGCTTATAAAAGCCGAATTGAAACACCTTATCTGAGTTGTTGTTGTAGCTGTTTAAAGCGAACTGCTGTTTGTTTACCTAATGCTGTAACGATTTCGCTGTGAGATAGAATTAATTTATCTGTTTTGAATTGAGTTTTGCTAATTGAGATATTGTGATATTGTACGAATATCTCTGAAGAAATATTTCAGTATTTTGATTTATTTCTTGTGAAAAGAATAAATTTTGTTAACTTTTTAACGTCTTGTGCATTCAATCCATAACGAACCCGTGCGCACGCAACAATACCTTTTGTGCGTGCATTCTGCGGATGTTACTGGCGTGATATTACGTTCCGGGCGTTCCCAAGACCAATTACCCAAAGAAATTAGGTTTAGTACCGATTGAGCCCGTTCCCAAAACAACCTTAACACTTTCCCTCCTGTCTGAGCGTCTAATGGGAGGATTCAGTCATTTTATTTCCAACTCATCCCGATCAGAAATACGCCTTCATTTCATTTCAAATTCAGTCTGGATTTTCACAGCCTCTTCTACAAATAAAGGAACATTAAGTCATTGTTTTCAATGGCAATAGTCAGTGTTTTCAATGACAAATGTTTTTGAAAAATATGTTCATCGTACCATGTCATTTGATTTAGCAAATATCTAGTGCATAAATGTTAACCGAAAAGTAATTACTTCGCATATACGTGTTGATTTTCTTTGCTTGCTCACAGCGTCATTTCTTAGCGATAACATTCACTTTCTTCCAAATCAGAGTTTCAGTGGCATAACACTCAAATCAAAGCTCAAAGTCAGTTTTAAGTCAACGTTTTCAATGGCATAACACTTCTTCATTTCGAGCTATTTTAACAGAAAATTTTAATCTTTATTTGAACGTTTCCAATATATGCCACGAGGCAGCTTCTGATCGTCTCTTGAAAATCTTAGCTATTAGTAATATTCTATCCTAATTTTGAAGCTATAGTATAATTTTTTAATTTCGTCTTTTTTCAAAATTAAAATAGTTTATAGATCATTTCCATACTGGAAATCTAGAACAACAGGAGAAGATCAATATAAAAATATTGTTGTTAGAAACTGATCTGAAAGATCAAATCCGTAGATAACCTGATGCAAATGAAGTGATTGTTTTGGTATACCAAATGCAGGATGAAGTATAAGAAACTTATCCTCCTTTACTGTTATACGAGGAGGTGAAGAACGAAGCTGATATGGGAAGGATGATCAACACATGGAGGTGTCAACAGCTATTTTCGATTAAATCGTCAATAAAATTCCTGATTAAATCGTCAAGGCTCTTTTGTGATAAAACTATTCTGGCCCATTACCATCGAGGGCTCCTAGTACCTCATTGTTAAGAGGCCCAGTTGAGATGATCTCGATGCCATTTTAAATGGCCTTTCTATGGAAGTGTCTCAGCGGGACGCAAATCTTTAATCGTTTTGCATATGTAGCCATCTGTAAACAGTTTGCGAAAATAAATTCCTGTTGACGCTGCAAGATCGGATGGAAGCTGATATGCAATTGGCGAGTGACTCGTGCCTGAAGATACAGAAAGCATCTGCGATAGTAACTCTGGGATGGTCACCCTGGTCTTCGCGACAGAATTCTTTCATTTTTTCACAAATGATGGAACAATGGCTATTTAAGTCTTATGATTATTCGAACTGTCACTACCACCTTTGAGACGTCTGTTATCTCAAAAGATCTAATGTAACTCTGATGTTTTTCTCTGCACAGATTTTAAAATTTGGAATTTTCATTTTTCTCCTGAATTTCTGAAATGCATCTTCAGAGATACTCTCTATGGACCCCATAGGCGGATTTTACATCTAACAAAGTGGCTTTTTTCTGATTTTTTTTTTCTGTGCATAGATTTCTAATGCATGCAAATTTTGTAGCTACGTGTCGTTTTCTTCATCAATTATGCTATTTTTTTTTTTTTTTTTGTAACTCCATCTTTGGATATTGGTACATTTCGGTTTCATGTAAAATAAAACGCTGAAAATAATTCTTCTTTCCATGTAGCGTTTTTAGTATTATTTTTAACTAGCTAGTTATTTATGTTTTAGATCTTTACTGTTACTTCTTGTTTCCGTTTTCCTACCATAATCTAAATGAATTAAAAAAAGACAGTATTTAAAGTAAGGTTTCAAGAGTTTAATTCAAAGCATGTTCTGCCTCTAGAGGCTACGCTACTAGCTTAGCAGCTCAGATAAGATTGTATTATTCGACTATGCATTATAACATCCGATATTTAAATTGCTACGCCGGTGAGAAGTTTTGAATCAATTTCATGTTAACTCTAGATTATGTAGTCTTAGACTACTAGCTTATTTAATTTAAATTTATTTAAAATAAAAACTTATTTAATTTTAATTTTATTTTTACTAGCTCATTTTATAAGGTATTTCTCCCGCCTTCTTCGCATGCCTTCGTGGAGTAGTGGTCTGCATGCTCGACGCGTAACCGAGAGGTCCGTGGTTCGATTCCCGGCGAAGGCGTTGCTCATTTCTTCAAGTTCCTGCTTCCAAAAATACCTAATGACCCTACACTGGCACCCGAACTAAAAAGGTGGTGGATGATGATTCTCCACCACCGCGATTTGGCGATTGGGTCCCCAAAACCCCAGTCGCCCTTTAAAAGGGGGAGTATATAAGGTATTTCTCCCGCCTTCTTCGCATACCTTCGTGGTGTAGTGGTCTGCATGCTCGACGCGTAACCGAGAGGTCCGTGGTTCGATTCCCGGCGAAGGCGTCGCTCATTTTTCAATCTCTCTTGCTTTCGAAATTACCCAATGTCTCTACAATTTAATTAAAATTTGACTGTTCATTTAAGTTATCTCGTCGCAAGTGGCTGGCAGAGTTTGTAAGTACGAGTCGTACATTTATGTTCAAAGTTCTGATTTAAAAAAAAAAAAAGGAGGTTTGTTTTAAAATCTTCTGAAGTCTTTGTATTTCTGTTCTGACACAGCGATAATTCGCTCAAAGTCTGTTAGGATTTTGATGCCATTTTATCCACTAAAGCAAGTCAAACTTTATAGTGGAGCCCAAGAAAATCTCAGGCTATACATCAAGACAAAGGCTCAGTGGCGCTGTGGCTAGCGCGTTGCGCAGCAGCAGCACAGATCCGGGGTTCGATCTCCTGGCTCGGCAAGGTTGACTCAGCCTTTCATCCATTGAGTGGATCGATGAAACTAGTACCAAGTTCTCTTGGGGCTAAACACCAGGTGTCCTGCGACAAGCTGACCATTTGTCCATGGCATATGCTTATGCACCCCGGAGCCCACAGTCAGGAAAACAAATGTCAGGCCACTGCAGGCCATGGACCGCTAGGGCTATTGCGCCACTGAATTCAGTTTATAGACCAATACAATGGACTTTTAGTCTGGTCCCCCAAGATCCCGAGCTACAGCGACAGCATATGAGCATTCCGTACCGCACCAAGCGCATAGGAAAACATCCGTACATGTGATAGGACATACTTTGCGATGATATCATTTTCTCTTGGCGTAATGACGTTTTAGCGAGATTCTTTCAGTTTTGTTTTCGTTGAATGACGTGCGTGAGTGACACGGAAGCGTGAAAATTACCGTTTGTTTTCTTTGAACAGTAATGCTAGACAAAAAAATTTACATGCAGCTTTCGTTCTCCAGATGGCTTCTTGTTTCATGGAACAATAAAATTATAAAATCCTTCAAATATGCTGTTAACATCAGAAGCAATCTCAAGGCGCTGGGTTCGGGATATTAGTACAAAAACCAAAATACCTTAGATTACACTAAGATCTTTACCAAACTCTAAAAGCATTGTGTTCTCGTAACTGTATTATTATTGCAATTTTGTTCATTCTGCTCCTTTCACATTGCAGAAAATATTTCCTTTGCAATTGTTATTTCCATGTTAAAATCTATTCTTTCACATTTCTAATATTCTTTTGCCTTAAATTAAAGAAAAAAGTGCATTTAGTGTTATCGCTGAATTTAGTACACGTGTATAAGAAAAGAAACTTTCTATTCCGATAAACACTATTTTTTTTTAAAAAGTACAAGAAATGTTACACGTTAAAAATGTACGATATTCATCAAGTAATATCATTCAATTTTAACATACGTATCTCAGTTTCTGTGTTCCAAATCTATACTAGTCTAACTTCAAATATAATTTTTTTCTCAAACTGACTGCAGATAGAGTAAATTTACTGTGTATTATGTTAACTCGCACAGTTTTTACTATTTGCGAAAATTGACTTGTCTCATACTTTCGGAGATTGCATTTGCAAGAATGGATATTTAATGATAGTAATCACAACACCTTTAATACGAAAGGGTTTTTAAATTTAGAATATATTTATTAAAAATCTCTTCACCTAATATTAATACATATTTACGGAGTTAGCACACTAGAAGAAACAATACTTTTTCTGTTTAGGAAAAAAAAATACATTTTTCACATTAAATTTGTAGGGTTCAACTCTTTAAATCTATAGTTCTGACTAAGAACCCCACGAACACTTAACAAGCGAATAATCGCTTAAGTGTGTGAACAGAATACGTAAGAATTGAGAAGGGTTTAAAATCCTTTATTGTTCAATACATTTACAATCAGTTCCGGCTTGGAACTTTACAATAAAGCCACCACTCGGGCTTGAACTTAAATACTAATAATTTGAACTAAAATTAACTTAACTAAAGCTCTTAAATAAATATAGCCGAAGCTTTCGGAATCTAACTAGTTGGCCCCTAAGTATTAATTGAAACGGAGAAGCCTAGCAAGGATCTAGATATGGCCGAGCGTAGTAACAGCTAAGAGAGATGTGGCCAGGAGGCAAACGCGCGCTAGTCAGGAAATCAGACTCTCTCTCCTGAAGTCGGTGAAGTCACGACTTAAATAGTACTCATTCTCATTTGCATTCTCTGCGTTTCTGAATTCACATTCTGTCAGGAAATTGTAAGCTGAAATTAGAATAAGATAGGAAAGGTACAAAACTTTAAATAACTGTTAGAAAACGCATAATTCACACACTAGAGTGCCGTAAGAAGCGTAATCTCATGGCAACAAAAATACATCACACGTCATTAACAGTAATAATTCTTTCGCTACTGTTATCAAAATGTAAACAAACGGTATGGATGTATTACTTACAAGCTCAAGCAAAGTCAAGGCTTTGCTAAGCACTGATTTCAGCACTCAAAAGCTGGAAATTTCCTTGCTCCTACAAGGCATCTGCTATGGATGGATCACAAAAAATTTAATTGTCTGAGAAGTCTTAATTCCTCGATGAAGAAATTGCGAAACAGTAGTGACAATACTTCTACAGTCTTTACTAACTTTTAGCTTGTAATCTCGAAGATCAAGAAAATATTGTCTGATTTTTCTATCTTGGCTGTTCTACAAATAATTACGGTAAATTAGATAATTTAAAACAAGCCCCTACACCCGTAGATAAATTGTTTGTCATTTTCAACATGTTCAAAGACTTGTCAGCAGAAGCCCCCAACGTGAAGGTAATTAACTTATTTTTGATCGATAATTTACTTTGGTGTACTTCTTTGGTCTTTATTATTTATCCTGTTTCGTTCATTTTAAGTTTGCGTTCGGTAAATCTTTGGTCTACTCTCATGAAATTTGTGTATTTGGTTACAATTGGTAAGATGCCTTATTTACACCGAACAGCCATATGACCACCCTGTTAATAACTGGAGGCCCTCAAAACTGCTAGACCTCGGCGTGGCATTGACTCCACAAGGTGCTGATAAGCTATCTGAGGTATCTGGTACTAAGCGCCCACCAACTGGTCCTGCAATTCCCGCACATTGCGAGGAGGTAGCGTGGAAGTACGAATTTGGTTTCTTAGGTAGGACCATAAATGCTCTGTTGGATTTTGGAGGACAAGACATAACTTGAAAGTCATAACGATTCGACCCTTATAACATGGTGCATTATCCAGGGTTCGTACGGTCCTTAAGAGTCCTTAAAAGTCCTTAGGTTTTTTAAAATCGATTTTTGGCCCTTAAAAGTCCTTAATTTCGTCCAAAATCAGTAAAAGGTCTTTAATTTTAATCATCTAAAATTTCGGTCCATTTTTACGACTGCCATTTCTTTCAAGTGCAAATTAGCATTTTCGAGGAATATTTGTGGTGATTCACTGACAAATATGGTTATTGTTTGAATTTGTTCCTACTTCTAATATAAATGGTGCGATACTCGAGTTCCTAGGCAAGAAATGAAACACAGAAATTTCGAAATTGTTTCTTTTTTCTAATGAAGATCTCTTAAACAACCTTTCCTTTTTGGCAATTTGAATTCTTTTATTAAATGATTCTAAATTTGGCTACTTATCAACATTTTGGCGATTTTAAGATCAATTTCTGTACAAAATGTTTAATTTGGAGATCTGTGAATTTTTCAACACTTTTGTTTAGAACAATAGCATTAATAAATTTCGTTAAAATAATGGTAATATACTGAAACTATATTTAAGAAATAATATTGAAATAAAACATTTTTTTTCCTGTTAAAATATAAAGTGATATTTCTTTTCATTTTGGCAACTTATTATTACAACATTTTGAATCCGAAAATAAACAGGCAAATAAATGCTGAAAAGCATAATTTACAAAACAGTTCTTAGCGAAAGTAAAATAGCTGTGTAATTATTTTAAAATGTCTTCTTTTTTATTTTTTAAATGGTAAGAGTTTTTCCCCATGTAATTGTCTCCGAATATTCAGAACTTTTAGAATGGGCATCCGTTTCCTCTATAAAATTCATTTAATTTCTTTTTTTTTTTGTGTGTGTGTGAAAATTTTTTTTTCAAATACTTCTGGCTTTTCGCTGCCGCAGAATTGGTAGTGGTAATCTTTCTTTTGGATTTTAGACATTGCACTTTGGAAAGTTTAGAAGGATTTGAAGGCAAGATTTATAGATCTAAGATTCTAGAAGATTCCAGAAAAATGTGACAAAATGAAAAATGTTTTCATAGTATTAACTCGTAATGGATATATTTTACAGAATGTCTGTGATGAATTGCTTAATCTTTAAAGAATTTTTGGGAGAACAATGCAAACCTAATATTCGAATGTTTTACTTCTGATTCTAGAATTTTTTTTTCTTAACATGATTATTCCCCTCCCCTTTTTTTTCTTTTCCCTGAGCAGAAGTATGGAAAATGTCACTAATGCTTCTAATGTTGGCACATGGACACATATCTACAGAAAGGAATTTTCTTTTAAAAAAGAATTGAAAACTAACAATTAAAAAGATTATCATATGTATTTTATACATCTCAATGCATGAGACGCAGGACTGGCGTTAGGCATTTTTGTACTTGATGAAGTCTGTGTGGGTCCTAAATTCTGCCCTCAGTGCCTTTCCTAAATTCTAAAAGTTTTGCTATTTTTATATTTTATTGCTCTGTGCATCACTAAAATTCTAAAAATTCTGCCACACTGCCTCTGACTATGTATCATTTCATATTTACTCTCAGTGTTCATATTATTTAAGGAATAAAATTAGCAGTATATATTTTAAATACATGTGGTTTTTAGAATGACAGAAATCTTTAAATAAATCCAAAAATTCTGAAATGCAGAGGAAACTTATTGAGAAAAGAAACTGAGTGCATAAAGAGAAAGAAAATTATTCTTTAAATATATGTACAGTTAGTATTACATAAATTAGCCATTTGTTTATAATTTCAGCCTGTACTATAGCTCCTCCCTTCTTTTTCTCACCAGAATGCAAATCATTTAGATGGTATTTAAACTGAGGTTTTTGTATTGTAAGACAGAGAGTGTTTCTGGCTTCTTCTCACACGCTGCATTAGTTTCTGCCAGCTGTGACAATTTGTAATTAATTATTCAGCTTTGCGTTTTCGTTACCGATATTTGAATCTGTTACGATTATGAGTTACTGAGCCAGCTTAGATTAAAATTAAATTGTGTCGTCTTTGAGTGCTAGTCCACAATTTGAATTTGACTCTTCCTGTTTAGTTACATCGCCATGAGCTGTAGTTCATTTTGCTAGCATAAGAACACGCACTTATATTCTAAGTTCTGTTTAAATAAAGAGGTTTACTTTAACTTTTATCTGACTTTATAGTTACTTTCAGACATGACGATAATCTGCTTCATGTATATCTAGAGTTTTGGACTATTTAACTTTTACCAGATCATATAAAACCTCATAGGTATAATGTCGAGACATTGACAAGTTAGGAGATGAAGAAAAAACTAATGCGAACATTGGTTTGCTTATTGAAACAAATTTCTCATTGTTAGAAAAGGTGCTTAAAGAGAAGGAAATTGATATAAATTAGCCTTAATGTCTGGGAGGGCTTCTAACTAAAAAGACGCATAAGTATTTTGTTGAGTATTGTTGCTGCAAAACACAAACGTGTTGTAGCTTTTAATGTATTATTATCCTGATGTCGTTTAAGAATCAGTGTCATAAATTACATGTATTTTAAACTGTGAAATGTTATTAGACTGTGATTTTCATCAAATATTTAAAAAAATAAATGAAATTTAATAGTGGCCAGGTAAATCTATAATATCTGCTACCTGATTCTACAATATCTGCTACCTAAGGGTATCTAACTACCTAATTCAATTATTGGTAACTAATTACTCACCTTTAAAAGTTATCTCTACATCGAGCCTTGCATATAGTCACACCATACAACACAAAAATATAAAAATTACTATAAAACGTATTTCTTACAGCTAGTAAGACATAAATTAATACAAAACAGCTTATCACCTCTGGTGCTTTTGTGGCTTATTGGAACCTTAAAAAATTATATGTAAAGTATGTTAACTGTATTACAACTCCAGGAACTCTGCACGAGGCTAGGACACTAATTGCGTCGGACAGACAGAGCATAACTTTCAAAAACCGTGCCAGCATCAGGCATTCAGGTCAGTTCGAATCGGCAAGTCTCTCTGTAAGCGAGCAACAGCAGTGACGACAGCTAGTCTTCTGTTCTAGATTTTACTTCTCATTTTAACGTATGTTGTTTAATATCAAATCGGCCTGCTATTTACAAAATCTCTAGACTGAGCAAGTACTTAATGAAAGGAGACATTAAAAAAAAATATCAACACAAAGCTAACCATTAGTAGAACGTAAATAAATCACTAATCTTCTTAAAAAGATGTCCAACTATTATAAGCATAAAATGTTTAATACTTATTTGACAAATTTTACAAAGATGATTTTATTCTCGAATTTATTTTATAATTATCCTTAATAATAGTGCATTCTACTTACGGATCTATTTTTTATTAGGTTGGTATAACAAAAGTGAAGTTCAGGCATGGGATTTAATTGAATTTATGCAGCTCCAATTTGCTGATAGGTCCTTAATTTTTTTCTTAAATGGTCCTTAAAAGTCCTTAATAGTACTTAATTTTGATGTGAAGAAATGTGTACGAACCCTGATTATCCTATTGGTAAACACCACCCCCCGCCGGAAATACTGTTGTCATGAATGGGTGAACCTGGTCTGCAACGACTAGCTTCTAGCGCACAGACGCCAGGGATTGTTCTGTAGGGATTATGGGTTCTAATGTGCTCCATCAAAACATTGCCCACACTATAATACCCTCAACACCGGCTTGTCTCCGGCCTACTGTACATCGGGAGCGAGGGTTTCGTTTGGAAATCGGAGTATTAGCACACGCCCGTCGATGTGATGGACCAGAAAATGGGATTCGTCGGACCATGCAACTTTCTTCCACTCTTCTAATGTCCAATTCCGATGTTTCTTGGCCCATTACAGACGCAGCTGGCTATGATGCGCCATCAGTACACGGACATGCTTCGGCCTCCGGCTGCGTAGGCTCATAAGCAGAATTAAGCTGCACAGTATGTTGAGAGACACTGCCTGGGTCGCCACTGTTGCAGTTGGTAGTGATTTCGGCTGTTGTAGCTCTTCGGTCACGGCGACAATGCGTCTCCTCTGGATCTCCGCTCTCCTCTGGAATCAATGCGACGTCGACGAAACCCTACTGGCGGGCGATTTGTTGTTTCACCATCCTTACACCACTTTCGATATGTGCTCACAACAACTGCACGTGAACAGGTCACTAAACGCGCCGTTTCTGATACTGATGACACGCTGAGCCATAGAGATTTGACCTTTATCGTAGTCTGATAAATCAGCTACTTTCCCCATTATGTCGCTAATCGCGCTATGTTTAGAAAGATTCTAAGTTCCAATTTATTTTACGATTAACATGCGCTATGCATGCTTTGTTCCGACTGTCTTTCTTTAGACTGCTTCTATGAGTGCTTCAGGTATTCAGTGCTTCAGAGTCGGTCCGCAGGACAGACTAGCAGAGGGGTAGGGACGTGACCAGTATTCGCTTGGATGTAGGAAGACATCGTGTTTGTTGAGAGGTTCCAAGGCGAGGATCTGCAAAAATACATAATTTCTTGGCAAAAATACTGTAAGAAGTCAATAAAGTATCATAACAACAATAGTAGAACATGTCATCGAATCTATAAACTTGGTCTCATTACAGAAATTTCCGTAGGGTACTTAAAATAAATCAGGAAATGAGCAGTCACGTGAAATGCACGCCCATCCAGACGAACATGAAGTCCAATATTTGGCAGATATACAAAATCTGCCAAATTTGGCATTTTAAAAATAAAAGCATAATTTTTTTACCATAGCAGCCATATTTTTTTACGCTTGAAACTTAGCGGAATAGTGAATTAAGTCAGTTTCTGCACCTTCAGTGTCTTTTTGCCGAGTGGGACCAAAAGTAAACTTTCAGTTTTGTGCACCAAAAACTTTACCTTCTTTCCCCGCTGGCCGAATGTCTTGTTTTTCACTTAGAAACTCTAATTTTAATTGTGAAAATTGTTTTTCTAATTGTTTTAACTGTATTTAGTGTTTTATATTTCTCTATATTTTTCAATTTTTGATAAAGGTATTTTGAGGTTTTATGTGCTTTTGCCTTGCCGCGAAGTGAGACTGAATCAACTGAATGAGAAATCTATCTGTCATGAAATTCGAGGAAATACATTTAAATAAAACGCAGCAAAAATTGCGTATAATTTAATATTTCGTGCAAGAAAGTCACGTGGTGTAGACATCAAATTTTTTTAAACTAGTTAATGATTTGAGGGCCCAGTGAAACGCGAGACCTCTCGGAGCTGTCTTAATCAACTGCGATATTCTCTTCTATGTGTTTCAGCGACATAAAATAGTAAACCGTAATAGCGTTTGAAATACATTAAACAGGAATTTTGTACATGGAACCATTCAATTCTTAATAACGTAGTCCTCCACCCGAACGTGGGCATCTTGGAAGCCCAAATTTTGAATTTCGGTTTTGTTTTATCATCTCCTTCATATTTCGTAAAACCTTAACGAATTCTTCATTAACAAACACAACGATTTCAAAGCGAGCAGTGGAAACACTGTACGGAATAAAACATTTTTATCTCCACAGTGGGAGACTGTGTATCGAAAATTTTAAAGATATGCTCTTTTTAAATATTTTGTGATTCTGCCATTGAATCGAATTTTATGTTGCGCGAAGAAGAGGATATTTAATAAATAAAATAAGAATACATAAAATGTTAATAATAAAAAGAAAAAAAAAGTTTCGCGAAGCCACCTTAGTAAGAAAATTAAACATTGATACACTGAACAGAGAAAAGACTGCAAAGAACAGAAAAATGTATGCCAACACTTCCGCATCGGGAATTCTAAACGTATGCCGCTATGCTGCTGTTAAATTTTTGTAATTTTGCTGTTGGTTTGTAAACGGCGTAAGTGCGAAAAAACTGATGCTTACCAATAAAGCTAAAAAGACAACAAGAAAAAGTTTGTAGGAATGAGTATAACAGCAGACTGGTACACTGCGAGCTCAACGAGAGCGTAGAAAACCTTACGGCGACCGTTAAAAATCTGAAACCTTTCAGATCTCACTTTTTTTACAATATAATTTTTTTAAATTTTGAATAGTGATTTATTTTCGTATCCAAATGAATTTAATCTACGGATTAAACTGATTGATTATTCAAAAAAAAACTGTATGTAATGTATTTAATACTATATTTCCGTTAATTATAATATGGGTTATTTTTAGTCCAAAGGGGCTTTGTCTCTGAAGGACTATTGTTTTCGTTTTGCGATTTTGCGTCGGAAACATTAAAAGACTTTTCAAACTGTTGCCACAAGTCTTTTCAAACTGTTGCCACAAGTCTTTTCAAACTGTTGCCACAAAATATTGCAGCCCTGTATTATATTTAAAGAAATTAAATAATGAAGAATGTGCATTAAATGTATATATGTTTCTCGCATTGTGATAAAACGACGGTACCTATAGCCATCCAATTTTGAATGCCGTAGTCCTCCCGCGAATATAGGCATCTGGAAGCCCAAATTTGAAATTTGGAATTTGTTTTATTAACGATTTCATATTTTGTAAAACTTTAACGAATTTTTGATGAACAAACTCGAGGATTTCAAAGCGGGCCATGGCAACTTTGTACAGAAAAAAGCATTTTTATCTGCAACGCGTGAGACTGTGTGTAGGAAATTCTTAAGTTATGCTCAGTTTAAAATTATTTTGCGATATTGTTCTTTAACTGAATTTTATGGTTTAAATGCGAAGAACATGATATTCAATAAATAAAAGTAACATACAAAATGTTTAAAAAACACCCCTTTGGACGTAATTTAAAATATGTAACCTTTCTTTCTTTTTTTTTTTTTTTTTTAAGAATTTTTCTTTCCTGTGTTCTTTTTCTAACTTCCTTGGATTAAATGTGGTGTTAAGCATACGCATTGTAAGCGGTATCATTCCGATAACTCTGAAGTTGATTATTAAAGGAAAATAATGAACGGTAACAAATTATTTTAGCAATGAAATAATCTAAAAATAACGTACTAGAACATCATAATTTATTTCCTGCGTAATGAAATGCTTACTATAATATATTATCTCTCAACTAAAATTTCAGTATAACAAGCAATCGAGATTGGCAATGTTCCAACAAAGCAAATTGAAATTACATCGACGTATCTGAAGTCTATCATAAACTTAGATGATTCTACCTATCTTCTGAAATTGTGAATGTGTCCTCGCTTTTAGAAGGACACTATTTTTAACTCGTCTGTATTGAAAGAAGTCTTTTTTATGCGCCACTACTCCCACTGCTAGTTCCCGAAAGAGCCTCGGAAGAACTTATAAGAGGCTTTCAGATTTTAGGAACTTCTTTTTTTGTTTTCCGTCGTAAATACATCCGCATGTCTTGTAAATTAAGCACTTTGGAAAGAAGTCAGATATTTTTTTTTAGCTTAGGTTCTAAATGTTTTGGCAGTGGAAAGGATAGCAAAGTAAAAGGCCGCGAAAGAGAATTGAGCAGCATAGGCAATTTACCTTTTAATTTTATAAATAAACCTTTATGTCGCAGATGTGACGGTGTGCGCGTCACTTTCTAGAATAATTAAATTGGTTCCTCCGTGGAACTTTTCATGGCTTTTTTTATTTAACTTACGGCTTTTAAGAACGTGTGTTGTTAGTAGACTTAAAATGTCAAGGGCCTACCTCGCCTGCCCTTCTGCGGACCTGCCATCTTAAGACACATGTTATAGTTACTATTTTTACTTCCTGGTACGAAGTAAAGTATGTATTCGGGAAGCATGTGCGTACGTACGTCTGTTTGTATGTCGCATAGCTCAAAAACGAGTAGCCTCAGACTGTTGACATTTTGTATATGGGACTGCTGTAATATGTAGATGTGCACCTCCCTTTTTGGTTGCAATACGCCGCACCAAAAGTGTATAAATATATGTATATATGTACCCACTCACTCTGTTACTCTGCTACGTGAGCTCAGTTTTTTACTTCTTTGTACGAAGTAAAAAGGAAGTATTGTAATCGCGAAAAATTTCGGGTATCATATTTCAACGAAAATATCCATTTTGACCGCTATTTAACGATGTTTTTGCGTAACATCTGTACGTAAGGGCATATTAAAGGCCTCTTTTTCCACCAAAAAAATTATAAAACTGATTTAAAATGGATTCCAAAGAGATTTTTTTCGTGGTGTCTGTACGTATGTATGTATGTATCTCGTATAACTGAAAACGAGTAGCCTGAGAACGTTCAAAGTTTTGTACATAGGGCTGCTATAACATGCAGATGTGCATCTCCCATTTTGATTGCAATCGGCCGCACCAAAAGTATATAAACATATGTGTATATTTATCCCCTCTGTTACTCGACTCGGTGAGTTCCGTTTTTTCATTCTTATATGTTGGTAAATTGTGCATTTTTTGTTTTAAAAATGATTGAATTATGTTGTTCTGAACTTCCCATTAAGGTTTTTATGTCTTTAATGAATCTGCATGCAAGATTTGTAGAATTGTCAACAACGTAAAGTTGTTTAAGTGCGGCTAAGCCTAATCATCTTTCATATGGCAGCCATAATTGTTTATATTTAAAACTTAGGAGAATTTTGGATTTGTTGCCAATCTTGAGAAACTAAGCTTCGCAATACTAAAGATAACGCCGCCTTTTATTATTGCGAATTAAATCATGCTTAATCCATTCTTTACTCCAGGAAATAACTGTTTAAGGTTTACTTCGTAATTTTTAATGTAGATATTTTGAATTTTTATGTGTTATTGTTTTGCCGTGAAGTGAGATCTGAATTAATTGAATGAGAAATACTAAATCGTCTGTGGAAAACTGTTTCATTTTTGTTTGTTTGTTTATTTTCTTTTATACATCGCTGTAGATTTATCATAGTATTTGAATAGAACATGTGGCAACAATTAGATAATTCTTCAGATGATATACATAATTGTTGTGCATTCTGAGTTATAAAATGAATGAGATGTAACGCTGTTAAGTGAACCTAGTGCCAGAGTGTCTCTATGGTAAGAACATCTGATGTGTACATCACATGACTTCCTTGTACCGAGTATTTATACGGAACTTTCCTGCATTTCATTTAAACATATTAAATTAACAGTTAACGAATTTTTAACTAAATCTACTTCGTCGATAGCGCATAAACCCGAATAGAATAAATGCACTCTTTGAGGTTTACTATATTTATTTACCATAGCCACACTTCGGCGCTTGGTTCACTTAACAGCTTTACATCGCATTCATTTTATAACTCAGAATGCACAAAAATCATGTATATCATCTGAAGGATTACCTAATCGTTGCCACATGTTCTACTCAAATACTATATTAAATCTAAAACGATGTATAAAAAAAATTAAGCAAATAAAAAAGAAACAGTTTTTCACAGACGATTCAGCGCTCATGCGCTACTAATTAATTCAGTTCTCACTTCGCGGTAAGGCAAAAATACATAAAAATTCAAAATATTTTCATTAAAAATTGAAAGATATAGCAAAACGTAAAACGCCAAGTACAGTTAAAACAATTAAAAAAAATTTTACAATTAAAATTACAATTTGTACGCAAAAATCAGCTAATAACTTAAATGATAATTCCAGAATGATTCAAGCATAATTTAATTCGCAATAATAAAAGAAGACGTTACATTGCTGTTGCGAAGCTTAGTTACTCTAGACTGGCAACAAATCCACTATTCTGCTAAGCTTCAAATGTGAACAAATATAGCCGCAATCATAACCAAAAATTAGGCTTAGCCGCACTTAAGAAACTTTTAAATTGTTGAGAATGCCACAATTATTGCATGCACGTTAACTAAGGCCATAAAACTCTTAACCGAAAGAAAAGAATAACATAAATCAATCATTTTAAAGCAAAAAATGCAGAATTTACAGACTTATAAGAATAAAGAAACGGAGCTCACTGAGTCGAGTAAGAGAGTGGATATATATATGCATATACTTATATACTTTTGGTACTTTTGGTTTCTGTGATTCTTTCCATTAATGATTTTACGGCTGCACTGGAGGATTAACGTTCTTCCGTAATCGACCATGACAAATTAGAAAGAAAAATATGTTATGGTTAGACCTAGAATCAAAATCCAGTGTTCATGAGGAAGAGAAAATTAATTGCAACAAGCACTGGAAAAAAAATGGAACGAAAACATTTCAGAAAACACTTATAACGCTAAACACAAAACCACAAAAGTCAGAGAGGGAAGAAAAGAAAATCTGAAAGAATTCAACTCGCACCAGTTTGTTGAGGTTTTTTTTATTTTCTCCCAGCTCGCTGTTTACCAGTCTGCTCTTGGTCTCACTGCAGTTAACACAACTTTTTGATGTCTTTTTAACTTTATTATTAAAGATCTCCTTCTTTTCACTTACGCGACGTAAATTCAACTGTAAATCATGAAATTTTTAAAAGTAGCATATTTTTAGAATTCCCAGCGTAGTATTAAGCATTGTCATTGACTTTTCATTTTCAGTGTTTTTTTCAGTTCATCACATCAAAGTTCGGTTTTCTTAACAAGATGATTTATACAACCTTTCTTTATATAAATGTATGCATATATATATATATATATAAATATACAATCTTTCTTTGTATAAATCTATGTTCATGTTTTTTTAACTTTATAATTAAACATCACTTTCTTCGTAAAATAATACATGGTCATAACATTTGGTGGTAACATTCGATTAATCGAAAAGTGATACGGGCAGAAAAGCGGGGATCGAGGACGACCTCTGGAACTAAAAAGAGCAATCTGATGAAAGAGTTTTTCCAATTTCTGCTCTACTGAATTTAGCGGGTAAAGGTGGAAAAAAATCTAAGAACAGAATGATCACGGCGCAAGATAGTATTTTCAAACAGCACAAGACGCACATAAATCAAAATAGCTTCCGTTCCGAAAGGCTATTATGGTTGAAATGCTTTAAAAATATTGATGCTGTGCTTATTGCTAAACTACAAATGCAACATCTTTAGGTGACAGGGAGATTGCTTAATAAGTTTAATGAATAACAGGGAAATAATTTAAAGAAAAACCAAAATAGCCCTTTTTGTATGTTTACTGAAGAACTCGTGAAAAAAAATGAAAAATGCAGAGATTATTTTTTCCTTCAAACTGTTCTATTCTTCAGCCACTAAATATATGTGTTATGAAATGTTTGAAAGAGACTATTACACAAAACATTTAACAAAGAACATAATTTTTTATATCGACCTTAGTTTCCCACAAGCGGCCGAGCGGTAAAGTCGCTGAACATTGGTAGTACAGTTCGGGTCTCGAATCCCGGCAAACGGGCTCACTGCATGGGTGTTTTCGTGGTTAATCCGATATGTTATAAGGTATTTTCTCCCTCCTTTCTGCATGCCTTTGTGGTATAACGGTAGCACACTCGGCGCGTATTCGAAAGGTTCAGGTTCGAGTCTCGGCGAGGGCATTGCACATTTGTCATGTCTTCTGTTTCAGCATAACCTAATCCCTCTACATGGGTGCCGGAACTAAAAAGGTGGTGGATGATGATTCTTCACCACTAGGATTTGGCGACAAAAGAGGGAGTATATAAGGTATTTTATCCCTCCTTTCTGCATGCCTTTGTAGCATAAAGGTAGCACACTCAGCGCGTATTCGAGGAGTCCAGGTTAGAGTCCCGGCGAAAGCACTGCTCCTTTTTCGCGTCTCCTGTTAAAAAAAATGTGTCCGTACAGTGTAACCTGCATGTTTCTCTTAGAAAGTCTTCCACGAAAACATCCCTCCGCCTAGGCAGATAGCCCTCGAGTGTTTTGCTATAATCAAAGAAGCAATACCAACCAACTTTGGTATGAAACAATCAAATGAATTTATTAAAATTAGATTGAAGTGAGGGCAAATGCAGCTCGTAATTGCTAGCGTAAAGCCAGTGTTAGCTTTCTAGTGAAGCAGTTGAAGGAAGCAAAAAGCCCTATTTCTAAAACTAATCTGAAGAAGTTGATTTCGTTTCTATTATTAGCTCATTTCATCTTTATTTGAGCCTTAATCTTCGAGTTAAGTACTTTCTACATATTTCGAATCAACCTTACATCAATATAACAGGAAGCAAATTTACATCTATACCGAAAAAATAAGTAAATACAGATAACGAACCTGGAGGTTTTGCGGAAAGCAATGAAGAGGATATCCTTACTAAAATATAGTAAATGAAGGAAGGAGAAAATACTGAAAATGAGGCGGAAGGAAATGAAGACCCACCCAGGTTTATGAGAACCTTTATTAATTAAAGAGGAAAAGGTTCATTCTATTGAAGCTGTATAACATTTTCCTTCTTCTAAGGCATCTGACATATCAGAAGATTAGTTAATATCACTAGAATCTGTACTTTCCATGTGGATTAAATAATTATCTGCTTAGAAAAATAACGTATATTAAAATATATGATTTTTCCACATTAAAACATTTTACTGGGGTATGAATAAGTAATAAATATTGTGTATTTTTCCATTTTTATTTTTTACCTCCTTATACGAAGTAAAGGAAGTACTGTAATCATGAAAAATTTCGAGTATCATATTGTAAGATCTTCTGTCTATCTCTTATGTGAAATTTGGAGAGTAGTGACTGCACAGAAGAAGGGTTAAAACTACCCTTTATTACACTCTTTAAATTATTTACAATGAGTCAACTCGACGTTAACACACTAAGCCTCTGCTGGGGCGGTAACTGAAACAATATGCGTCAAACCCAAGCTTTGAAGGTATTAACAAGTAGTAGAATAACGCTACAGCAAATAATTAGTAATATTAAGAAGGAAATCCATCTCGGGGGTTTACTGAGGAGAATTTCTGGGAAGTATTGGATAGGATCTGTACTTAGGCAGTCTCACCCACGGGGTTTATAAGTTGACTTCACAGGACTAGAGCCCTAGTTTATTCTTAGGTTGGTTCACGCTTGGCAGGGACACCTGTTCCTCTGTCTGTCGTGGAGCTATATTGTCAGATTTCGTTGGTCGTCCTAGGGGAAAAGTCCCTATCGCTGGAATCGGGTGATGCCGCATGACATTGCATCCCGACATAGTTTTCTTCGACTTAGTGGGGCTCGTCGGCTTTACCGGTTGGATCGCGGCCCCGAGGATTGCCTCTGGGGGCCAGGATGATATTCTGTGTAAGGCGATCCTTGAGAACACCAGGTAATAGTCCTGTTTTTCCGATGTAATTGTTAAGAAGGAAAACTTCGCAGCGGCAGAGGTGGCTCCCTTCGAACGAAAAGGGAATATGCGCATGCGTGAAATATCTGTGGCCAAAAAGCGCCAAAGCTCGAAACTGATGTCGAAGTTCGAACAGGTTCGACGGTCACTTTTATCAAGAGTTTAAAGCTGTGTGACTCCATTTTTCCCCCTCCATATTGCCAGATATAAAATCAGACATCAAACTGCGATATGTATAACGCAAGTTCAACAGACAGTGAAAGTGAAACTTCACCTAATATTTCATCATTTCCCACGTCAAAGAAAGATTCATCTTAACCCGTGTTCCTCAATTTCCTATACACGTGGCGGGGGAGGAAAATCTCGGCCAGGTCCGGTACATCACAGAGGGGAAATTTTAGCCAACAGGTTCCTTCGCCAAATCCCTTGGCGAATGTTCCCTTTTCTTTCTAGCGGCGTAGAAGAGAAACTGGTTTACATTACGTCTATGAAACCTTTCCTTCTTTACATAGACGTTCTTTGGCTACAGGGCTTAAACAAACCTGTTTCCTAGCAAAGCGTTGATAAGTTTAGTGGCAGCAAAATAATAGCTGTTACGCCACGTGTAACCAGCAATAACTGCTAAACCCAAGCTCCCGCTACAACACGCACAGCGTGTTCTCAGACGCTTTAAATTTCCATTCTAGAACTCGATATTTAAACTTTTTTCTCCCACTGGTAGAAATTGCATTCCTTTACGCGCGCTACCAAATTTAAATATTCTGACGCTGACAATTAGAAGAATGAAGGCTTATAGGAAAGAACTTCAAAATTAAATTTAACTGGTTATTTAAAATAAACACAAATCCCTGCAATATACTGTAATGAAAATATCCATTTTGACTGCTTCCAGGGACCTTTTGACTATTTTTTTGCGTGACGTTTGTACGTACGATCAGAATAAAGGACGCTTTTTTCCAAAATGGATTTCAAAGGGACTTTTTTGTTGACGTCTCTATGTACTTGACTACGTATGTATGTTGTTGTAACTAACCTTTCGTCTCTGAAATCAGAGCAAACTGTACTACTAACATGGGATTTATAGGATATGCAGGGCTTTGCTAGAAATGAAAGTTCCCGAAGTGGAGACTCCAGATGGCCAAGCGTTTAGAAAATACAAATGTTGACGCGGCTTTCCGAACCGTATAAGCCATTTACGTTAGCATGTTTCCCAAGCAGCGGTAGGCGTAGCGGTAAGAGCTCGTACTAGCAATTCCATGATCGTGGATTCGACTCTCCGTGTGGAGACTTTTTTTCTTTTTCAATCTTTTTCTCAATTTTTATATTATTCTTTTTTCAACTAAACGAAGAGGTGGATAACTTATTTTATTTTATTTATATGCAAAAGGCATAGAAAAGCTAAAAAATTGGGATTTCGGACTTTTCAACGAGGGATTGTAATTAAAGCGCATACGAAAATACACTGCTCGATATTGAAAGTGCAACACCAAGAAGAAGTGGTCAGAAAGTGATGAAATTTGGAAAAAAGACAGAGACAGCAAGCAGCAATAAGTGATCTTTATTTCAAAGTGATAGTCAGAATACAGAGCGAGAACGGCGTCGGCTCAATAGGATAGGTGATAGGTGACAGCAGGGCCAGACATCCGGACGGTTTACAATGACTACTCGGGTGCTGTCCGAACCCTGCAACTATCTGTAGATGAAACTTTTACAAATAGACATAAATATACAAGAAGACATTAATATACTTATAACAAACAGATGGACACAATGCGCCTGTTAGAGAAGTGCGTATTCATTGTGTGCTTAGATGCTTATGTAGGATGTAGAACCAGTAGGATGTAGGACCACCTCGGACAGAGATGCACGAAGGTACACGTCTAGGCATAGAGTCAATAAGAGTGCGGATGATGTCGTGAGAGATGGCTCTCCATTCCCTTTCAACATTCTCCATTCTCTTTTGCCACAGTTCGTCTTCTGAACGAGGCAGGGGCAGAGTCTGCAAACGGCGTTCAATCACATCCGACAAATGTTCGATTGGGGGCAGGTCAGGAGAGTACGGTGGCCAGGGAAGCATCTGTATACCTTGCAGAGCATGTTGGCTGATGCGATCACTGAGTGGTCGGGTGTTATCCTGAGGCAGCCCCTGAAGGTAAGAGATTGCCACTGGCCGCAGTACATTATCCAAGTATCGTTGGGCCATCATAGTGCCCTGAATACGAACTAGAGATGAAATGGAATCGTAGGCAATAGCGCCCCAAACCATTATGCCACGTTGTCACGCGGTGGGGCGTTCCACAGTTACTGCCGGATTAGATCTGTCTCCACGTCGAGGCCACACACGTACGCGGCGACTGTCATTGGATAAACAGAAGCGTGACTCATCTGAGAACACGACGTTTCGCCATTCTGTCATCCACATCGCTCCAGTCCGGCAGCATTCTAAACGTTGGCTGTGGGGTCAATGACAGTCTTCTTAACGGACGCCGTGAATGCAGGCCACGTTCAACCAACCGGCGGGAAAAGGTTCTCGTCGACACGGGAACATCCAGGGTATCTTGCACACGCTGCAGAAACGCGGTACAAGTGACTTGCTGGACCACCAAAGCTTGTCGGCGGATGCGTCGATCCACGCGTGCTGACGTCACTCTGGTTGCACCTGCACTCCTCCTTCTTCCCACATTCCCTTGTTCCAACCATGTTCGCCATAGCCAATGCACCGTGCTCGCATCCATGTGGGTATCAGCTGCGATTTGACGTAAGGACCAACCCGGTCTTCTCAGTCCGATCATCATACCCCTCTTAAAATCGTCTATCTGCTGGAAGTGCCTTCGTTGACGGCAGCCTGGCATTCTCTCCTATTACACGTATCCTCCGGGACAAAAGCCAAATTTCTTCGATAATTCATCTGGCAGAAATAAGGACACCAATATTGCCCATTCTGCACACTCCTTCCCTTATATCTTACTTCACGTGCGTCGGAGAGCTGCGCATTTCGCATCATTCGCATGACTCAGTGCCGTGCGTCTACTCTAAAATTTGCATAAATTTCTGACCACTCCTTCTCGGTGTTGCATTTTTAATGTCGAGCAGTGTATAATCCGATTGCAACACAAAGGGAGGTGCACAACTAGATGTTATAGCTGTCCCATATGCAAAAAAGGGTCTCTTATTCTGTCCGTAGGTATAGATGTCACGCAAATAATTCGTCCGCATTAATTCGAGAGCTGTCTAAATGGATATTTTCTTTGAAATATGATTCTCGAAATGTTTCGCTGTTACAATACTTCCTTTAATTAGTAAAAGGAAGTTAAAAAAATAACAGCATGAGTTTAGTCATAACATCGTAGGTACCACAGTACAGTAATCTCACATAAAACATTAATGTTTCACTTTAAAATATGCTTTTCAGGTATAAAATTTGTGCTTTATTGAATTTCTAATAAATAGTAATATAAAGGGTGCATAATTGCACTTTTTCTTAAGTACATCATACCACACATTTTGAAAATTTATATATTATATGGGTTTATAATTGAAACATTAAAAACTTCAATATATAACTGTGATTCGCAAACACGTTTTAAATTCTTAAGTGGCTCGCATCAAATTAAAGGTTGGATAGTTTAGATTTAGATGATACTGCCATATTCCAATTATTTCTTCCCAGTCCGCAAAGTTTTATTATTATAATTGTTATCTGTTTATTTTTCAGTGTGTTAAAATTACATATTAATAAATATAAATACATAGGAAAATGCAATGCATTAATTCCTCACTGTTAAAGTACTAAAGTGCTTTAAATGCCTTATTAAGTTTAATTATTGTTTGATGTGATGTGTGTTTTAAATGAACAGCTAAATGCATTTTTAGACAAAACGATGCAATCTCTCACAATGCACAGAAGATTTGTATTTCAAACATAACTGAAGACAAGGTCGAATTTGGCTAATTAATGGATGCCAGTTTCTCGCGTGTATCGCTCGTATTCAATAACAAAATTTTTGCTGTTGTTGTGGCCATTCTCACTTGTTTGATATCGGATCAAGCGCACGAAATCCATCGTGGCAAGGAGACAAGATTATGCCTATCGTTGGCAACAGCCTTGGACACCGTAGATGTAACAGTACCACTTTGCCTACTTCCACCTCATATTATAAATGAGAACATCCCGGGAAGGGGACAGGCCTGAGGATCTTCAACACCTCTTCCTCTACCACCAACCTCTCGAGAGGACTTTCGGCTCGCCGCCCATTTTGAGTGCCCCCATGCCGTGTAGACACTATACATTTACAAAATCCATACCTTCTCCGGGATTCGAACGCGGGCATTGCGGTGCAGTAATAAAGATTCATTACCGACTATCCGGGATGGGCGGCACAGCATTTTTATGTAATTCATACATTATGTAAGTGATTCATTTAATTACACAGTTACATATGTGTTAAATAGTTCTAACAATTATAATACAGGGTGTTTGTAAAGTCTCGGACCCATTTTAATGTTTAATAACTCATAAAATAATGAAGATATAAACAAACAACTTATATATTTTTCTTTTCAGGTTTGAATATATTTTATAAATGTCGTTTGGGCGTGTGGTTAATTTCAGATAATTTCATTTTCATGTCTAAATACCTGTACTTTTCTAAATATCGTCTGCTTATTAATTGCATTTTTCTCTCTTTTGTTTTTGGTAACTATTGCAATGTTATGTTTACTTTTGATGTGTTTGGTCTAGTACTTTTGTATGTGATGTTAGGACAGGAGGAGAGTGTCAAACATGGATGACCTAAAAGCCAGAATTACAACCGCAATAGCCTCTGTAGATGCCGACATGCTTGCGGTACCTGGCGTGAAATTGAATATCGACTTGATATTCTCCGTGCGACGAAGGGGGCACACATGGAATTTCATTGACAAGGGTCATGAAACTTTTTGAGTCTATCTAACAATTTATGTTAATGAAAGTAATTAAAAGTAAATTAATTTAAATCTAGCAAATAATTTGATGCTTACTTGGAAGTAAGATGAAACACTCTGTCTTATTTTAGTTACTGTTAATTGATGGTAGACTGGTTTATCCTCTTGATAAGTCGATTAATCTGCTATGAATAAAAATAACTGGTTTTTCAATACTTAAAAAATTTACTTTTGATTTTGGCATTTTTGCGATTTAGTTTTTCCTTAACTGTGTTTAAAGAAAGGAGGACTGAAAGTTCTATAAATTTTCTAATTTAAATAAAGTTCTATAAATCTTTTAAATTCTGAAAAATACCTTTTCAATAATGTTTTTAAATTGAATTTCCGTTGCTTGGAGATGTAATATGGAGAGTTTTCTTTTTATAACCATTTATGTTATTAATTTCAATCTATCTTTATTATTTTATGAGTTATTAAACATCAAAATGGGTCCGGGACTTTATAAACACCCTGTATTTTATACGTGTAAAGTTTATCAGTCGCTTTTCTGGATTTCAACGACTGAGAATGGGATCAATTATATAGTGACTTTTAAAAGATGTTCTAGTTTGAACATTCATAGAAAGGATTATTCATACAAAGGATTATTTCGCAGCAAAGCACGCCCTATCCCTATCTATATGGATAATCGACCACTGGCAAAATTTCAAATCCAGCCTTCTAGCTGTGGCGGAAAAATCGATCGCTAATAACTTCCTGCAGCCTTAAGAATTACATACTGCTTAACTATAGAGTTTTAAGTTCCTACGATTTGAAAATTTTTTCCACAGGTTGTCAGAATGTAATTATATGTATGATTTGCGCTCCGTAGTCGTGTTACTGATGCGTCCTAAAAAATCGCTAGTAAAGTTACCATAAAAAAGATTCACGGCGATGACCCTGCAGCGAATGAAATGTTTGTATTTCATCTGTGGAAGCTAGCCAAACATAAGCACTGGGAATCTTATTTTTAGGTAAATTATTATGTGTACGAGAAATAAAAGTGTCTGGGATAAGTTTTTCAAACTTTGAAAGTGGACTTCTTTCTGAAATAATTGTTGTAACTAAACCGCGACGGCCGCGACCATGAGCACAAGCACGCATGCGAAATTTGGACCGATTTATTTACGAAATAAGGAGGGTGAACATGAATATGCAGTACCATGTTTTGTTATGTACATATTATAAGTTAGAAGTCTTTATCATGGTCAGAAATCTGTGTTTGTTTATGAATTTTTTTTTTCCAAAATTCTCTGGTATCACATTTTTTCAATTTTATTAACTTCATGCCTTGCTCATTAATATTCAAGTTCTATGATAATATTGTTGGGTACGTACGGATTCGTTATGTATTGAATGCACAAGTCGTTAAAAAGTTAACAAAAATTTATTCTTTCCACAATAAATAAATCAAAATACTGAAATATTCTTCAGAGAATTAACACAATATCACAATATCTCAAACGTTAAACAGAATTCACTTCAAAACTGATAAAGTTAATCCAATCTCCCAGCGAATTTTTGTACAATCAATCACAGCATTAAGTAAACAAACAGCAGTTCGCTTTAAACAGCTACAACTACAACTGATATGCGGTGTTTCAATTCGGCTTTTATAAGCTTTTGAATTATCACTAGAACAATCTCGATTTTTCTGGATGGCAACAGTAATTACGAGATATTTATTTATTAAGCATTAAATGCACGCGTTCTTTTATTTTTATTTTTCCGACGTAGCTTTCTCTTCAAAAATCGTCTGCGTTGTACGGGAAAATAAAGCAATTTTAATTACAATTCTAAATAAATAACCAAATAAACATGAAATCCGTAACAATATTGATATAATACATCATCATACATCATGCTACAGAAATTTGTTCAATTTAAATTAATAACTTTTGAGATATCAGTATTTTTGTGCATGCAAAGGTATTTTGGATTCTAATGCAGTATTAAATCAGCGACTGTGAAAGCAAATCTTTGCATTCTACTAATCAAAACATGATTTAAATTTAGTCTTTTGTTTCCCATTCTATGAGGGTTTGTTGATCGGAATCCACTCTTTAGCAAGAGCTTGTAAGGAGGTAAAATTACTTCTCCCGTTTGTCCTCATGGTGTAGCGACCAGTACATCAAACTGACAACCAGAAGATTCACAATTTAAGTCTCATTCTTCAAACTGATTTTTCATCTCTTAAATTTCGAAAATATCTAATAATTTTCATTAGTTCAAGCGCTTAAGATCTGTTGCCTATTGCTGAACCTTCTCAACTCCTGCAAGTAGCCAAGAAGATATATTTTTTTTAATTTGCAATAAGATATATTAATTCCCTCTCCAAATTTTAATATCAATCTCTTTTTTTTTTCCTTTCTACTCTTTCACCTGTAAATTTGAACATATTTTACACATATTTCTATCTATTTTTACCCCGAAAGTCCTGAATGGGTTATTAGTCTCGAAATGGCATTTTGCGTTGAATCACTATAAACAGCATGTCACTTTTCAAACTGTTGCCACAAAATATTATCGCCCTGTATTTTATTTAAAGAAATTAAATATCGAAGAGTCTGCATAAATGTATGTATATTTCGCTCATTATGAAAAACAAAGGTACCTACAGCCATCCAATTTTGAATAACATAGTCCTCAACCCAAAAATGGGCTCCTGGAAGCCTGAATTTTGAATTTCGAATATGTTTTATAATCTATTTCGTATTTTGTAATACTTTAACGAATTTTTGGTTAACAAACTCAACGATTTCAAAGCAAGCAGTGGCAACACTATAAGGAAAAAAAAAAAAAAACCATCTCTAGCGAGCGAGACTATCTATCGGAAATTCTAAGGATATGCTATTTTAAATATTTTGCATTTTTGCTGTTGAGTCGAATTTTAATATTAAGAAGATGATATTTAATCGAAAAAATAAAAAAGTAAGCACACAAAACGTTAATAATAAAAAGGCAAAAAAAAAAAAAAAAGTTTTGTAAAGTCATCTGAATAGAGAATAGAAAACTGAACATTGATAAAATGAACTGAGAGAAGACCAGGGGGGGAGTCAGGGGACTGGAGGTCATGCTGCTTTCTTTTTTTTTTTAATATTAAATTCTTATGCGTTAATTTTATTTAATAAATATCGCCTAGTTCGCACTTACGGGACATAAAATTCGATTCAACGGCAAAATCACAAAATACTTAAAAACAACACATCTTCAGAATTTCCGATAGAGCAGTTTTACGCGGGGAAGATAAAAATGATTTATTTCGTAAAGTGCCGCAATTACTCCCTTTCAAATCGTTGATTTTTTTATTAAAAATTCATTAAGTTTTACAAAATATGAAACAAATAATATTTTTTTTTTTTTAATCTGAAAGCTTTCAGTCTTTACATTATTCCCAAAGGGACTTTTTTTAACCTTTTATGTATTACCTTTATTTACTAAATGTTCTTTGCACTTAAACCATAAAATTCAATTCAACAGCAATATCGTAAAATAATTTTAAACTGAGCATATCTCTAGAATTTCCGATACACAGTCTCACGCGCTGGAAATAAAAATGTTTTTCCCCCTCTCCATACAGCTCTGCCATTGCTTGCTATGAAATTGTTTAGTTTGTTAATCAAAAATTCGTTGAAGTGTTACAAAATATGAAATCGATAATAAAACAAATTTCAAATTCCAAATTAGGGCTTCCAGATGCCCATATTCGGTGGAAGATTACGTTATTCAAATTTGAATGGCTGTAGATACCGTTGTTTTATCACAATGCGAAAAACATAAATACATTTATGCAGATTCTTCATTATTTAATTTCTTTAAATATAACACAGGCGATGATATTTTGCTGGCAACAATTTGAAAAGTGAACCGACATTTAAAGTTTTCAACGCAAAATACCAAAACGAAATTAATAGCCCCTCTGGGCTGATGCTCTTTGGGCTAAAAAGTATTTATTGTCATTGCTTAAAAATATTGAATATTTTTAATTGGTTAGATCATGAATTAAATGCATTTTTATTATTTAAATCAATCCGATTTAAAAGTAAGAAACGAATATTCTTAAGTATTTTGTGTATTGCTTTCAGATAACTTAGTTAATCCACAACAGATAGATTCCTTTTGAAAGATCTTACATTTTGCCAAATGGCAACAGATCAGAATGAAAAGTAAAATGACGCATTTATAGTGATTCGATACAAAGTCCTAGATTATTAGCAATTCTTAAGATAAAAAAAGAGGAAAAAAGGAAGAGAAAAAAGAAAAAATGTAGCTTAAGTGTTAAGCTTTTCAAAGTCTCATCTTGCAAGATAATTTGACCTTATTTCCGCTGTGCCGAATGAGTATTCCAGTCTGCCAGGTTTTGTTAATGAGAATAAACAATGGAAAATATTTTATGTTTCTTGAAGGCCTTTGAATATTAATTACGTGATATTATAGGTTGTTTTAAAACCTTTTTAAAAATCGCTTGTTGCCAACTTGTGCGTAACTAACTAGAGAGATCATTTTCCTCCGAAGCGGATTTGCCCTGATAATTTTTTTTTCATGAATTGAAAAAAAGCTTTGGCAGTTCGACATGGACCCTATACCAGGCGAACGGACTGGCTGAAAGGGCTTTGCATGGTTTTTCTTACGTGCAACATGGATGCGAGCCAGTTTCCTTTAGAAAATTGTAGCGTGTCAAACTTCCCTAATGGAAATACTGAGACCAGTTGTCTTTTAAATTTTTATTTTGAAACTTAACACACGCTTTCTTGGTTAAATAAAAAACGTAATAAAACAGCACAATTACAGAAGCTGAAACACAGCAGTTTTTTTATCGCGTGATGTGACTTACTGCTTCGGAATTTCTCAGCCTTTTTTTTACATGTACCAACTGCATCCACGGAAACCGTCTAAAACGGGTGTCCTTCAAAAGGAAGCTTTCTAATATAAACGTGATGTTTCTCACAACTTCCTCCACGAAGGCATCCCTTCCCTTAGATCGATAATTCTCGCCCTCTTTGCTATAACCAAATAAACCAAACTTCTCTGTCTCTCTTTTCCGCTCTAACGGAAGGTGAGAATATATTTTTTTTTATTTTAACATCAACAATAAATCATTACAGCACCTCATGTCTGCAATACATTTTTTTTTACATTACATTAGCCTGTTTCCTGATGAACGCTCTGAAGAAAACATTTGTTCATATTGCATTAATTTTTATAGCATTCTGCATGATGCGCTTATTATACAGGGTGTTTATAAAATCCCGGACCCATTTTGATGTTTAATAACTCATAAAATAATGAAGATATAAACAAACTTATGGCATTTATTGATGGAATCACTTATATATTTTCCTTTTCAGGTTTGAATATCTTTACATTTGTAAATATCGTCTGCGCATGTGGTTCATTTCAGATAATTTCATTTTCCAGTCTAAATATCTGTACTTTTCTAAATATCGTCTCCTTATTAATTGCATTTTTCTCTCTTTTGATGTTGAGCGTGTCAGAGAGACAGTTTTACACAATCCTAGAAGATCTGTGAGATCAGCGGCGCACATAAGCATCAAGAATGTCATCTCTATAAACCTGAGTATTCACGGTTCGCCTTGGAAAGACATGGAGGTCTGTACGTCCACCCAAAGAGATGCCACCCCAAACACAGACACTGCCTCCTCCGTATGCATCACTCTTGGGGATGTTTGATGGGTGATAATGGGTTCCAGATTGTCTTCAAATCAAATAACGTCTGTTATCGTTTTGAAGGCTAAGCCTGGACTCATCCATAATGAGAGCAGCCCTCCATTAATCAGCTATCCAGTGGGTATATTGAAGTACCCAATTTCAAACGTTTCTTTCTAAGAGAGCGGAGCTCAAATGTCTGGGCGCCTCGCGAACAGACCGACTTCGTGAAACTTTCTATACACGGTTGACGTTGACACCAACCTTCCGGTGGCTGCAGCAAGGAAAGATCTGAGTTGAGTCAGAGATGAGGTTCTATTCCTTCGTGAGCATAATAACAAATATCAGTCATTGGTGCTCGTCGTAGCGGTTGGCCGTCCTTGGCCGAACCTCCTGAATGCTGAATCTGTGGTTAGAAATTGTTGCTAAAGTCAGTGAACCACAGAAGGTCTCCCGTATAGTCATCTGACAACTTTTGTTTGACTTTGTCTTGCCTCTAGTTTCCCAATAGCTCTCCATCGAGTTCTTCGAGCAAATGATGCCTGGAGGTCATTATTACAAATTCCCTATCTCAGACTTCTTATCTCAGTATCACTGCAAATTTGCAGGCTTGCCTCCTGTGGAACTGCGTTAGACTACTAGGTTCGAGACACTACCTCTAATTGAATAAACTTTCGAATGAATTCCAAATTTACTTAAATAAATTATCTAAATCAGCGGTTCTCAACCTTTTGATTAACGTGTGGCATCTAAACAAAAATTGAAAAACTTTAGTACCACCACTACATAGTACAATGACTATTTTTCAATGTCTTAAAAAATATTAAAATACATATATGTAATAATAAATGCAAGGAAAAGACGGAGCAGCGTCGATGCATAATAGCTGTATAAGATAAAGAAACTTGGCAGTGGAGGCGGTTTTAATTCCATGTTTGCTTTCCAGTTGACGTTTGTGGCCGCAATCACTTGGCATTCGAGTCGTGCCTATTCAAGAATATTTATATTTTGGGAAGTATTGCTACAGAAAGCGCGCACAATGAAATAACAACCAAGCGGCGCACAAAAAGAAGCTGAAGTGCCTAGTTAGCCAATGTGGAAGCACACGGAGAGAAAAGTTTTGGTTAAAAGTTTCAGTTCCCAATTATTACGTCATCAGCACTGCACACGCCATGCAAAATGGAATGATCTACCAGAGAAGTTATTACGATTTTTAAAACAGAGCGAGAGAGAATTGAAGGGAATTAGGGGTTAGTTTAAATTATAATTTTCATTTACATATTCTTTATCTTACATATATATATATTGCCATTTGCACAACCTACTGGATATTTGTATTAAATATTTACACATAAAAGATATTAGATTAAAAATTGGTTACCATTTTAATTATCAAAGTTTAGGTTATAATACTTTAATTCTAAAATTTAGTGTAAAATTTGGGCCTGTTTAAGAAATATCAGTTTCTTTATGTCTGGTCTTATTTCACTCTGTTCTAACCATAAATTTGGATCTATTTAAAATTTTTTTCTGTATTTATTTTTCATATAAAACATGGAAGAAAATCCTTGTTCACACAAATAGGTTGTGCAAAAATTCAATAAAGATTTAATAGCTTTATTTGAAATACCTTTAAATTCTTTTTTTCGGTTCACCCAAAAATTAACAAGTGTGTTATTTTTAAAATCTTCGGTTAGAGTTCGATCACAGAAAATTTCTGTCAATTGTTCTATTTCTTCACGAGATAAAATTTCAGGTACATATTGAACAAAATAGACTTCTATTCAAATTTTCTTTTTCATAATCCTCTGGAAAATACACGTCGAAATTATTTTCCAATGGAAGACAATGATTTTTAATGTCAGATGATAATTCTTCTTTTATTTTCAAATTATCTTCCGTTAGAAAACTTTCTAAACGTGGTAAAAAGCTTAAAATATTACTATCCAATTCTTTGATAATTAGCTCGAGTTTTTTTTTTAATTGCATTTATTTTATCTGTAATGGTAAACAAATTAACACTTTGTCCTTGTAATCTTAAATTTAGTTCATTTAACTTTCCGAAAATATCGACTAAATATGCTAAACATGCCAACCATAATTCATTAAATAAACATTTAAAACTTTGCCTCTGGATAACGACCTTACTTCGGAATGTAACAAAAGCGTTTTATGTTCACTGCCTATCTCTTCGCATTTAATCGTACATTTTCTTGAATTTAAGGCTCAGCTTTTAATAAAATTAATAATTTCCCCAGCTTCATTCAAAACGATTTTCATTTGCAACTTATATTACAATAAATAAGTACCAATCACTCAATGCAAGCAAAGAGCTTAGTACATGTACATAATTCAATTAATAAAAATACACCAAAAACAATGACTGGTAATCAATATAAATAATACAGGTAATTAAATTTCCACCACAATACTGGAATTTAATATTGCTTTTGGCGTTTTACTATTATCTTCACTACAATAGTTATAATTATAGATTCTAATTTCAGAGTTGGGAATGCTGCTCATCTTATTGCGAAATTTTTTTGCTAATTGATAATAAAAGATGCAAAGCTGTATAATTTTGTGTTCCTCGTGGCGTGTAACATTACGCACATACCATGATGCATCAGTAATTCGGCGGCAAACAGACTTCTGCGCTGTTTGTAATTTTTTTCTATATGTTTTACAAGAATAGGCCCATACTGGATAGGCCTTATAAAAACGTGGGAGGCAGAATGGATTTATAAATGAATAACTTGTTATCTATAGACATGATGCCGTTTCGAGCAAAAATATGAAACTACAAAAAATGTATAAAATTATGGAAAAAGAATTTGCAGGCTTGCTCTGAAACGTGCACTTTTATGCTCCTCGCAGATAACGTATTTCGATTGCAGCGCCGCTAATTTGCATGCTGCAGTTTTACTCAGCAATTCTTATTCGGCAACATATTCAAATACATATTTACGGACTGGCCTTTTTTTGAACGAGTTATCTGTATTTTTGTGACATCTCCTTAATTTTTGGAAACCAGTGTATATTTTAATACATATTTGATACATATTACGATTTTTTTTAAATAAAAATGTAACATAGGTTATACTGAGGTTACACATAGGAATAAAGTTCACGGAAAAATAATAATGGAACACTAACTAGTAAGAACAAAATTTTAATAGATGTTGCCACTCGGCAAATCTTAATAGCGGCAAAAATACGTAAATTATGCTGCCGCTCGGCAAATCTTAATAGCTACAAAAGAACTTTAAATTCTGTTTCCACTACAAGACGTTTATTATTTCATTCTTTTTTTTTTTTTTTGACTCCAAGAAATTATGTTTTACAGACTATAAATATTCATTACTTATTATGCAAGCAAACTGAAAGATGAAAAAAAAAATGATAATAATAATTTCTCTTTTTGAATGATGTAACGAAACGCGAGGACCAAGAGGAGCCTTACGTTTATTCTTATGTTGCTATCGAATCGTATTCAAGGAAAATTTCTTGACGGCTGGAATTAATTATATCGACATGGCTTCGCGATCAGAAAGTCTTGGACTCTTCCCTCTTTATTTTCAAAGCTACACTTTTATGTTAAAATTTCCTTCCATGTTCTCATACTTTTTCTAGAATTCTCTCTATTCTTCTTAGTGGCCTTTCAGACGTTTTATCGTTTTTTCATTGGTGTGCTGCCAAAAAAAAAGTCTTTTGTATTTGTCTTCCTTTGAAATAGTACATTAATCATGTAATCAGGGATTAAATTTAAACGGAGATCGGCTGAGCTGTTTCTTAGCTTTTGAGTGAAATTTCAATTCCAGCCAGAGCCCCAAATGAGACAATGTCCGATATTTTTTTTATTTAAGTATTTAAATTAATTATATAATATTGATTTAAATTAACTATTATATAACTTATACTAATTAACTGTTTATTTTTTATTTAACTATTAAAAAACTTAAATTAATAAGTTATTATATTTCTGCTTATCTCTTTCCATTTCTTTTAATTTAAATTTACTACGTTCGCTACTTATTTATTGCCACCAAGTATTATTGCCCTGTATTATATTTAAAGAAATTAAATAATGTAATATCTGTATAAACGTATATATGTTTCATGCATTTTGATAAAACAACGGCACCTAGAGCCGTCAAATTTTGAATATTTGAACGTTTCCACCCGAATATGTGCATCTGGAAGCCCAAATTTGAAATTTGTTTTATTATCGATTTCATATTTTGTAAAACTTGAACGAACTCGACGATTTCAAAGCGAGTAATGGCAACATTATACAGAAAAAAACTTTTTTACCTCCAGCGCGCGAGACTGTGTATCGGAAATTCTAAAGATAGGCTCATTTTAAAATTATTTGAAACTCTTGAACTGAATTTTATGGTTTAAGTGCAAAGAACACGATATTTAATAAATAAAGGTAACTCACAAAATGCTAAACAAACGCCCCTTTGGACGTAATTTTAGATTTAAAAATTTTTTATTAAAATTTTATTTGTTTATTTTTACTTCGTTCCTCAATCTTCCATAGAGCTTCTGTACTTCTAATTTAAAAATTAAGCATTGAAGTGTATAATTCGGTATATTTTACTATGACAAACAGGAAACTAATTTTTGAACGAGTAAAGTAGAATTAAGTAAAGAAGTTTCATGGCAAAAATTAAGAAAATTGCATTGATTCATCAAGCGCGGGCGTCACATTAATTGAAATCGAAATTTGAATAATTAGAACCTGTAATTTTGTTTCTGAAAACTTGTTTATTTTTCTAAAATTAATAAATAACAGTAATACAAAAATCTAATAAACCATGTTTTTTTTTGGAAACTTTTGTTCATATTCTTAATCTAATAGCTATATATGTAATTATTTGTATAATGATTTTCTTGTATGCTGTATACTATAGACAAAAATTTAAGAGGGCTGATTAAAAAAACTTTTCTTTTAAAAGATGTGAGTTCAGAAAAAGATTGGGAATCTCTGTTCTAGAGGGCACCATCTTCCGAGCACTCTGTTTTAAACAGTTTTCTGCATCGTCAACAGATGGCGCCATAAAGCATTGTACAGTTTAAAATTAGTTTTCAAGTTCTGATAATCGCTGAAAAAAAAATTTGACACGCAAGAGTACGGTATCATCACGCAAATTTGGTAATTAATTAGCACTCATTTTGGAGAAATGCTTTATTTCTAATACCTATTTCAATTAAACAAAACAATTGTTGCTTATTTTTGTATTTCTTCTTAATTTTTTTTCTGATATTTATATTTTTGTTGTGAACATAAATTCCTTAAAAGGATGTCTACTATTTATAAACTTTAATGTAATGTTATGGCACAGCCAGAGTTTTTGCCACTTCTCTCAATTCAAAATGCAAAAACTGTCAAAGCGATATATAAATAAATAAAATTTTGAAATAAAACTTATTGTCGTCGTTCCGTCGTTCGAAAGTGCTATTTCGCTTCTTTTTCTGCTGTCGTCCATGACACGATAGAAGTTTATTTCATTACTCCAGTTGCTGTTTCCTCAAGAGTACAGTAAGATTTCTTAATTGCTATGTAGTCATATTTAGGCCTTACATGCTTTCTGATGAATTTCAGTTTAGAAAAATTCCTCCCAAAACAGTGGCGGCTCGTAGCTAAAATTAGTGGGGGTGCTGTTCCAAAAAAATTTAACCTTTAATTTAAACCTGTGTAAAGGAAAACAAACATGCATAAAAAGAAAATTTATTTTGAAACTTCCATGAAATTTTACAAAAGAAAAATAAACATTTCTTAATTACTTTAACTTAAATTGTTACAGTTCAAGCTTTAGCTATTCATTTAAAAATGAAATCCATTCTTCTTGTTTTAATTTGCGCGAAGAGATCAATAATTTGCTCCTCGATCTCTGGATGACAACCGAGGAAATTTTTCTATATTGAAAGCATTGCAAGCGCATGAAAACGAAAGCTCTTGAAGTTAAATTTATTACAGGATGCAAGGACATGGTTAAAGTTTTCTGAAAAAAAAAAGAACCAAAAAAAAATGAATCAAATAGAATAGCTGAAAAATAATCTAACCAAGAATATGGTGTATGATTTTTAAACACAGCACACGCGGAGTAAAAAAAAAGAACCAGCTCCCAACGACACTCCAGATTCGGCACTGCAAAAGCGACAGTGCTTTCCCCCTCTCAGCCTCGTACGCTGCCTCCTAAGAGCGCATGCGCAGAACAGCCAAATATCATACGCACGGAGTAAGAAATAATCACTTTTCCAGAATTTCGGCACTGCAAGAGCGACAGTGCTGTTTTATCTCCCTGGCTCGAGAGCTGCTTTCTGTGCGCGCTTGCGCAGAACAGCCTTGTGAAGCGCAGTTCCATACAAAAACTGTCGTACCTTTTTCATAAACTGGAGGATGGCTACTGACATTAAGTTTAAGGATTATATATTGTAGAAGTATAAAGAAAGAATTAAAGAAAAAAGGGCTCATTATATTAAATATTAAAAATAATAATAAGTGGAAACAGGGGGTGCTGCAGTTCCACAGCGCTTATTACGAGCCGCCACTGTCCCAAAACAAGTAATACTTACAGGAGCTAAGGAAGCCATAACAAGAAAATAGCGGGCGGGGGGGAGGGGGAAGCTTTCTGAAATCTTTTTATAATTTCTTTAAATACTGAGCCTCTTGAAAGAACAACTGTCTTCCTAATTCGATTTCGTATATGTCTTGTAATTATATTAAGTGATTTTGTAATAGCTTGTGATTGTTCTCCTTGTTAATGACGTAGTATAAAAAATGGCTCGCTAACAGTAGTTCGACCTGGCTCAGATCCTAAAAAAAATGGATGGTTAAACATGCATTCTTGTAGTTTAACTTAAAATAATGCAAGCTACATTCCACCAAAATAAAGGGGAGGGGCGGTTCTCTATTTTCCATTTTGCTGGGCCGATTGACGAAATTTAACTTGCGTTTTTCATGTCTCGAAAATTCGACTTAGGATATATATTAGATATATATATAGCATTGTTCTAACATAGGTATTCTGAGGCAAAATCTAACTTTTAATCAAACGACATTCTGATTTTTTTCCATGTTTCGATTCTACGACTCTAATTATACCCCAACATTAAATTTTGTAAAATTTGGTGAAAATCTTGCCAAGAAATTAAAAAATTTATCTTGGTGCATTTTTTTCAGTTTGCGCCAGGAATTCGCTTAGAGAATTTCTTAATTTGCAGTAACTATTTTTTAATCATTTTCTCGGTGTAAACGAGCAGAAAAAAAAGGTACCTCGTTTATTCTTTCAAGTAATTTTAACAAAGTGCGTATGGCGTTATTATTCCTTATAACAAATATGCCGAATGGGAGATATAGGACTGACCCATTTATTTTGTGTGCGTGTATGCAAAGATATACACTGCGCAAAAAAAAGGGGAGGCTAGTTCTATATCTCCCGTTCTACTAAGCCGGTTGACGAAATTCAGATTGCGTTTTCCATGTCTCGAAAGCGAGACTTAGGATATATATTAGATTTATATATAGCATTTTTCTAACATCGGTATTTTGACACAAAATGGGTCTTTTTCTGAAATAACACACCGATTTTTTTTTCCATATTTCGATTCTACGACTCAAACTATGCCTAAATATTAAATTTTGTAAAATTTGGTGCGAAATTTACGGAGAAATTCAAAAATTTAAATTGGCGAATTTTTTTCAGTTTGAGCCAAGAATAATTCACTTGGCGAACTTCTTAATATGCGGCAACCTATTTTCCTTCTCTTCCATTGTGCAGAGCAGGAAAAAAGTCACACCGCTTTTGCCTTTTTGCATTGTGGATGAGAGGGAAAAAAGTCACCATCATTCTACTTTCAAATAATTTTAACAAAGTGCGTAAACCACATTTTCGTTATTATCGCTTTTAACAAATACGTCAAATTTCAAAACGCGCCAATATATAAATTCACGTATATCTTCGGAAATTTTGTATAAAAAGCTCTCATTTTTTGTAGGTATGCTTAGAAATACAGCTACTTTAAAATGACTGTAAAACTTTTATAGGTTTTAATTCAAAATTTTTTTCGAAAAATTTATAAAAATTATTTAAAAATACAAATTTTAAAAATAAATCATAAAAAATGGGCGAATTTTATTTGGAATGAACCTAAATTTCGAACTGTGTAAGAAGGAATCAAATAAGTTTCATAAAAAGAGAGATATTAATAAACACATAACAAATTGAATTAACACTGAGGAGCTAAAATTTTGAGAGTTAATTTTTTTAAAACTTGTCAAGTGACTTTTACAAAACTTGGAAGTTTGGCATAATTAGAGTCGTAGAATCGAAATATGTAAAAAAATTTGCATGTAACTTCAGGAAAAGTCCGAATACCCATATTTGAATAATGCTATGTATAAATTTAATACTACATATCCTAAGTCGCGCTTTCGAGACATGAAAAACGCAATTTAAATTTCGTCAATCGGCCCAGTAGAACAAAAGATATAGAATTCCCCCCCCTTTTTTTTTTTTTTTGCTCAGTGTACGTAACTGTGCATTCATAGACGTATGATCTTAATATGAACCACTTCACAGTTCTTAAGTCCTTCGTGAAGAACTTTAGACACAGTAATGAACATGTAAACAAAATAACTGTGAAGCAAAACTGAACAGATCAGCATTTTCACTTCTCTATATGAAGAGAGCTGACAGAATACTTGAGTAATTTCTTATGTTTCACTTCTTTTTTCATTCTTGTAACCTTCTATGGTTCCTGCTATGAGATGTACGAAATAAGTACTGATTTTTAATGTTTAAACGCCCACTGAACTTCACGCAATAAAAAAAACAAAAAATTTGCTTTCACCTAAAAAATTCCAAAAGATATGCATTTAAATATCTTTACGAAGTAGTCTGCAAATTTAATATTGAAAGAATACCTTAAAATCTCAAAATCTTCGACAAAATTTTTTTTATTTTATCCTAAAATACCTTCATACCAGAACAAACATTGCAAAATATAGCGCTGTCTTCACCGTTCTTTTTTATAAATTTCCTCTTCTTCTTCGTTACAACTACTCGTTAAAAAATCTGATGCGGAACCACATGACTTCCTTAAAAGGAATATTAAATTATGCATATATTTTGCTGAATTTTATTTAAACTTATTTCCTGGAATTTCATTACAGATAGATTTCTTATTCAATGAGTTCAGTTCTCTCTTCGCGGCAAGGCAAATTTACATAAAACCTAAAAATACCTTCACTGAAAATTGAAAAATATCGAAAAATTTAAAACACCAAATACAGTTAAAACAATTTTTAGAATTAAAATTAAAGTTTCTACGCAAAAGAAAGTAATTCCACCAATGCGCAAGAAGGAAAATTTTTTGGTGCACAAAATTGAAAGTTTGCTCTTGGTACCAGTCGGCAAAAAGACGCTGAAGATGCAGAAACTGACTTAATTCATTATTTTCAAATGTAAACAAACATGGCTGCTATGGTAAAAAAATTAGGCGTAGCTGCAATTAAACGACTTTCAAATTGTTGATAATTTTATAACTATCGCAAGCAAATTAACTAACACATGTAAAAATCTTAACCGGAAGATAAGAACAACATAATTCAATGATTTTGAAAGCAAAAATTGCACAATTTACCAACATATAAGAATAAAAAAGCTGAGCTCACGGAGCTGAGTACAGAGTGGGTACACACCCATGTGTAATATATATATATATATACTTTTGGTGCGGTCGATTACAACTAAAACAGAAGGTGCCCAAGTACATGTTATAGCAGTCCGATATGCAAAATTTCATCGTTCTGAGGCTATTCGTTTTTGAATTATGCGAGATACATACATACGTACGTACAGACGTCACGAAAAAAAAATCTCTTCTGAATCCATTTTAAATCAATTTTATAATCCGTTTGGGAAAAAAAAGAGTCCTTTGTTCTGTTCTTACGCGCAGATGTCACGCAAAAACTTCGTTAAACTGCATTCGATAGTGGTCAAAATGGATCGGAATTTTTCCTGTCTACAATATTCTCTTTGCTTCGTACAAGGAAGTAAAAATCAGTTTTTATAAACTTTCATTTAAAATGTAAGGAGATTTTTCCATCTAGAACAAAAAGCCTGCAAATAATTATGAACCGGACCGTCTAGAACGAAAAGCCTGCACATAATTATGAACCGGAACCGTCTGAGCCCAGTCCTCTGGTAATTTTAGGAATTTTGCATGTCATGAATTTCTGAGAACCAAATTGCGAAACACATAGTGAAAGAGTAAAAATTATCTAGTATTTCTGTTTGCAAAGACTTATAGGCTCATTTTATTTTTAAATATGAATTTCTTCTTGATAAAAGTACTCGAGATAAAAACAAGTCAAAATCTGCATCCCGTTGTTATATTTATTTCCCTCTTAACTTCTGATAAACAGAAAAGCTAATTTTAACCACTTTCAAAGGAACACCACAGAATAGAGTGCACAAATGAAGAAAAGTAAGTAGAATTTTTTTAAAATAAATAACGTAACTCATGAACAAAACTCTTCAGTGTTTAAATTATTAGAAATATTTTTATTCAGGTTCAGACTGCTCTCAAAATAAATATCTCTAGTGGGCAGAAAGCGGGTTATAAAACTTAACTAATGCATGATTTCTTCTTTCATTTAATTATTGCTTATTCGTACTATCTCAAATTATATTTTTAGAAATAAATAAATGAATTTTTAATCTTAAAATTAAGTCTTTAAGATTTAAATTTAAATTCATAGTATAAATTTTATTATTTAAATTTTACGATTTAAAGATATGTTGAATAATTAAACAGGTTTTAAATCGTTAGTTATGTGTTACGGTTAGAAGGCATTAAAGGGTAAAACCATTCTATTTCTTTTATTTGACACTAACAGTCGCAATATTATATGCGTTTTAAAAATACATTTGCAGAAATCGTTTTAAATTCCAAGTCACATTCCTAAAATAAAAGTACTGGCAAGACCGTATATATACGAACTAGAATTCTTTTTGTCATTCTGTAACAACGTATATATACGTCCATCTTTTAAACATATACGACTAACACATATATTCTGGCTTGAATTATATCCGAAAAAGTAAAGCAATATGTAGAGACATCATGAATTTTTTCCTTTTTTCCGAATTCAGGGAACTGAAGAAACCGGCAGTGCCCTGTTGGGATTCGAATTTCCGACCTCCCGAATACGCGCCGAGCTTGCTTCCATTTAAACCTTAAAATAATAGTACAGGCAAAGCCGCATATGCACGGCCCAGAATATTTTTTTTGTCATGTCTGTAAGAATATACATATACGTGCATGTTTAAATACCCAGAATGCCCTCGCCGGAATTGGAACTGCGGACCTCCGGAACACATGCCGAGTGCGCTTCCGGAAGTCCGAAGTTCCGCGCTTCCACCATTAAAGCATTCGGAAAGGATTAAGAAAATACCCTATGTACTCCCTAGGGCGACTGGGGATTAGGGGACTCAGTAGCCAAATCCTGGTGGTGACGAATAACTTTTAGTCCATAACTTTTTAGTTCGGGTGCCACTTCTAGAGTCTTCTATAAATTTTCAAAGTCAGGGAACTGAAGAAATACGCAGTGCCCTAGCCGAAATTCGAACTCTGAACATCCCGAATACGCAACGAGTGTACCTCTAGTTCCACCACGAAACATGCGAAAAGAAGGAAGAAAGTACATTATAAATATATTAACAGTACGTACATTCTTTGTGCATTCAGATGTAAAGTAATTCTCAAGGCAATTTTCGTAAATCTGGGCTTTGTTAATGAAATCCCGTGCCGCTCAGAGAGGTTTAATGATTATTTATTGTTTCCATACTTTTCATAGTTGGAATGAATCGATATTCAAATTGATTTGAAATGTACAGAAGCTGTTCGCACATTTTTTAGACGATGTATATTCTATTCACAAAACTAAATTACATAAAATTCTTGTGTTTTAAATGTTCTATTTGACATCCCTTATTCTGAACTATCTTTCGACACCGCAATTTCCAGGATAATAATGCCTTTTGAAGTGTCAGAAGAGGTATTCTATCCCATTGATCGCGAACAGCTTTCCAGAGTCCTGTTAGGGTTTTGGGAGAACGTTTGGATAATGCAGTTTTTAAAAGTCCGAAAGCACAAAAATCCATCGGAACATTTAGTTGGGATATCAGTGAAGGGTATGGCCTCGATACCAATTTTTTGTTCCATTTCTTTTAGAAAATTTACAGTGGATTTTGATGTGTGACTGCTAGCTTTGTCCCGATGGAGTCTCACAGATGGATGGCACTGTGGGTAAAGCGATGGTATTTCATTCAGAAAAATTGGCGATAAAATATGTTCCCGATAGTATTTGGAGTTAATCTTGACATTTTTTGCACTCTCTTTATTTTTAACTCGCCATTTTAAGAAAAACCAGCAACCATCATGAATCCATTAGAAAAACTTTCTTTCGATTCTTTGAACCGTGTACTTAAATTTTTTTCTCCCCTTTTATGATAATAAATGGCTCTTTTTTTGTTACAATCATTTAAATACACCCATGCTTCATCTATTGTGACAATTGTTTTCCATTTTCCTTTGGATAAGTGTTTCTCATATAGAATTCCGCAGCGTGTCCTACGTCGAGCGATACGCTTTGGAAGAAGGCGATGCACATTGCGTTTTTTCACTTTCTTAAGATTTAAATCAACGTTTATTATTTTGTTTAAAGTGGACACCGAGCATTTTAATGATTTTGCAACTGTCCTTTGACTAGGGGGATTTTCTTTTAACGTTAAACAATGTACCTTTGCAATAGTCGAAGATGTCCGTTTTTTCCTCGGATACTTGTTTGGAATTTTTGTCCCACTCGAGGCTCCAATTTGACGTTTTTTTTTCCTTTCTTGTTGATGATATTACCTATCGACGCTTTAGGTATCACAAGACCACGACTCTCACACCGTTTTTGGATAACGGAGTATGCATATTTCTCTTCGGAAAGAGCGTCAATGAACCACTGCTTCGAACCACTGCTTTGTTACATTCGCCATTTTGAATAAAAACAAAACTTTCAAGCCACAGACGATAATTTTGACTTTTAAAAACATAGTACAATTGCAATTACTTCTTTTGCAGCAAACGATTTTTTATTACCTCTTACCAAAATCGTCTAAAAAATGTGCGAACAGCCTCTGTAAAAAGCCAATTCGAGACAATGAAACAAACAAAAAGAAGGAAGAAATTTTTGAACTCCATCTGAATATACCACTGATATTAAAGCCCATAGAATTTTAAATTAAGATGTATCATATTTATTAATGGCAGCCTTAAGTTTCTTCGAATAGCGGTTATTAATAAATTCGCTGCGGACTAATAAACATCATTCTTTTTCTAATGAAGTCAAATTTTCTGGAGTTGAAAATGTTATTTTAGTGCAAAAATATACTTTTGTCTGTTATAATAAACGTGCAAAGCCAGGTATATTACGTTTTCACTACAGAATACCCACAGCTCAATAGTGGTATTACAGCCTTCCAACAGTAGTATCCTATCAGGTCCTCCTAGTAAAATCATTTAAAAAACTTTTCATTGCTTAACTCTCATTTGCAAAGCTTGGCAGCTAGCGATTTCCAGAGCGAAGTCGTGGTACTCTGTGACCACGACTTCGATCCGGAAAAATGCATGGCCACACTATATTGCAGGTAGAGATTTTGAGCATTTTTACTTCCCTGTACGAAGTAAAAAGGAAGCATTGTAATCGGGAAAAATTTGGGGTATCACATTTCAAAAAAAATATCCATTTTGACCGCTATCGAATGCAAGTTAACGATGTTTTTGCGTGACATCCGTACGTACGGACAAAATAAAGGAATCTTTTCCCACCCACCGCCCAAAATATAAAACTGATTTAAATGGATTCTGAGAAGAATTGTTTCCTAGCGTCTCTGCGTACGTATGAATATATACATGTATCTCCCATAGCTCAAAAAAGAGTAGCCTCAGAATCTTGCAATTTTGCATATAGGACTGCTATAACATGTAGATGTGCACCTCCTATTATGGTTGCAAGCGGCCGCACCAAAAGTTTCTTTATTCTTATACGTTTGTAAATTGTGCATTTTTTTCTTTAAAAATGATTGAATAATGTTGTTCTTATCTTCCGCTTAAGGTTTTTATGCTTTGAATTAACCTGCATGTTATAGTTGTTGAATTATCAACAATTTAAAAGTTGCTTAAGTGCGACTAAGCCTAATTATTTTAGCCATAGCAGCCATATTTGTTTACATTTGAAACTTAGCAGAATAGTGGATTTGTTGCCAATCTAGAGAAACTAAGCTTTGCAACAAAACATAACACTTTTTATTATTGTGAATTATATCATGCTTACTCTAATATGGAATTTATTCGAGGAAATAAGTGTTTAAAATTTACTTCGTAATTTTTAACATAGATATTTTGAGTTTTTATGTATTTTTGCTTTATCACGAAGTGAGAACTGAATTAAATGAGTGAGAAATCGTTTGTAAAAAACTGTTTCTTTTTTGTTTGTTTGTTTGTTTGTTTAATTTCTTTTACACATCAAACGTTTGACGTTTTAGATTTATTACAGTAGTTGAATAGAACATGTGGGAACGATTAGATGATACACAGCATTTTTGTGCATTCTGAGTTATAAAATGAATGAGATGTAACGCTGTTAAGTGAACCTAGCTCCAGAGTGTCGCTATGGTAAACAAATATAGTGGATTTTAAAGAGTGCATTGATTCCATTGTGGTTTATGCCCTATAGACGAAGTAGATTTAATTCAGTCCAATAAGTTTAAATGAAATGCAAAATGTGTATAATTTAATATTCCGTACAAAGAAGTCATGTGTTGTATGCATCAGATTTTTTATTTATTTGTTTGTTTATTTTTGTTGTTGTTGTCTATGCTAATGCGTCTGTAGACAAAACCATGGGCTAGGAAGTTGAGAACGAAGACGTGGAAAATTTACTAGAGACCATAAAAATGGGCCCAACAAATACAAGAACTTCAGAAGCAGCAGAAAAGCCAGTTGCAAAAGAAATATCCTGAGAAAAGAGGAAGATTTACATGCTGCTCGAACAGTCGATGAACGTAAAAAAACTGCCTAGTTGCTCTTGCCGGTAATCATATGCTTGTCTCATAGATTAAGTACATGTAGTATTAAAGGGAAACCGGGAATGACTTCTTAAATCAGTTATGGTTCCTTTGATCGTACGTTACTATTTGTATAACTGTGGCAGTTCTAGAGATGCAGCAGAGCTCCGACCCTCTGGAAACGAGCGCTTTTATGAGACCAAAACCAATTGGACCTCGTGTCCGTATTATGTGGTAACTCTGTGTGACTTTGAGCTGATCGCAAAAGACAGTTCAGGTGTCTGCCTTAACAGCTGTCGATGGTAGGTTACGCGCCTACCATGGTCGTAATGGATGACGGGGAATGAGGTTCGAGAGAGAGAGCGTGAAAACGGCTACCACATCCAAGGAAGGCAGCACGCTCGAAAATTACCCACTTCCAGAAAAAGGAGGTAGCGACGGACTCTTTTTGAGAACCCGTAACTGAAATGAGTGCATTCTAAATCCTTTCACGAGGATCCATTATACGGCAAGTCTGGTGGCAGCAGCTTCGGTAATTCCAGCTCCAATAGCGTATATTAAAAGTTGTTTTTGGGTACAAAGCTCGTAGCTGGATCTCGGTGCCAGATAGATGGTCCGTCTACCGTTAGTTACTGCCTATTCTGGGCAGTCAGCTGGCTTTCTCTGATGATCTCCGGTTGTCTTCGGTGATTGGCAAGTTTACTTTGAAAAAATTAGAGTGCTCAAAGCAGGCGTGAGGCCTGAATAATGGTGCGTGGAATAATGGAATAAGACCTAGGTTCTACTCTGCAGGTTTTTGGATTACGAGGTAATGATTAAGAGGGACAGTCGGGGGGACATTTGTAATGTGACGCCAGAGATGAGAAAGCTAACCCTAATTCAACTCGAAATTTGTGCAAAACATGCAAAGCTTTTACTTAACGATATCTTCCTGACAAAGCAGTAGCAAGCTATAGCATAAGCATTTTCAGTGACAATGCCGCCCTTCATTTTAGAAATATTTTAAAATGTAGGTAAAATGAAATCACAGTAAACAAATTGTGAATGAAACAGAGACCCAGTGAATCTCAAGTAGAGTTGAGTAACGCTTACAGACACATGCAAAATGGAAGAAGGTGCCTCTAAGGCTGCGTTCAGACGGGGGCATACAGGCATAGTCATAAGGCCATAAAATACGGGAGTTCCGTTCACACCTGCGAGACGGGGTCTAAGCTGTGGCCAATGAGAGAAGCTAAATTTGCGCATGCTTGGATGTGTCTACAGCTTTCCCACGCTGTTTTCCTGCGTTCGCTCTGCTTGTTGCCGCTTCGTTTTAGCTTCGCTCTGACTGGTCGACGCTTATCCCAAGTCGACATAAAGTAGAAAAGTTAGAACCTTACGCCAAGAGCCCTAAACCAGATTTTGTGAAGTAGCACAGACTGGTTGCCTTGGCAACGCAGTTCGGCTTAAACCACTTGTAGGGATTTATATTTATTTTAAATAACCAGTTAATTTTAATTTTAAGTTACTTTCCTATAAGCCTTCATTCCCCTACTTGTCAGTGCCAGAATATTTAAATTTGGTAGCGCGCGTAAGAAAGGCAAATTCTACCAGTGGAAGAATAAGTTAAATATCGACGTTCCAGTAGAGAAAGAGAAAGTCCGGGAAATTGCCGTGCGTGCTTATACGCAAACTTCTGTTTACAGTTACTGCTGGTTTGACGTTATCTTGCTGCCACTAGACTCATCTACACGCTGTAGGCTACAGGACTATATGAGCCCTGTAGTATAATTCTACTATTTGTGAACATCTTGAATTCTGAAGTTAGATTCTACTGTTACAGTTACCGCCCAAGTTCAGGCGAAGTATGTTAGCGTCAAGTTGACGCATTGTAAATAAGTTAAAGAGTTTAATAAAGGGCAATTTCAGCCTTTCCTCAGTGCAATCACTATCTCTAAAGATTCTAACAATAGAAGGACAGTAGAACTTTACACACTTATGCCCTTTATTCTCCCGTGTGAACGCAGCCTAAAGAGTTATCTGACGTTTTAATGGGGAAAAAATTCGCGTCTAAACAAGAGCATTTTTCTAATTGTTTAATAAGATTAAATTAAATTTTCATCCATTTTATCTGCTTATTGTTGTGTTTATCTTCTTTTTATATTTAATAATTTCCATCGTTTGGGGTTATGAACGTGTGCACAAAGTTCTGTTACAAAGTTTAAAGGAATTATGCATTTTACATTGATTCCAAAGGGGACAATTATTTCTATTTACACACATTTCAGTTGCAAAACGGCCTTTAGGAACGGAGGAGTTATGCTTACTTACTTAAAGGAGGAACTTAAAGGAGTTATGCTTGCACTAGAATAACTAAGCACGCTGTGGTCACATCAAACACAGACTAAACAGATCAAGCACAGCAATTAAAGACTCATCATACTGTAGTTCATCCTGAGCCCGAACCCAGCCGAAAGGGCTGCTGCATGGGTGGTTTTTCCTCGTAAGTAAAGAGTTACCTTCGAAGTTCTTTGCGAAGGCACCTCTTCCCTTAGTCGCCTTTCCTCTGCTATATGGTACTAGTGTGCGCCGAAAACATCGCGGACGAAAACGTAGAGGAGAAAACAACGCAAGGCGAAAACATCTTGATACAAAACATCGTGGAAGAAAAGAAAACAAAGAGAAAACATCGTGGTGCAAAATATTGTCGGAGAAATAAAGCGATTCAAAAACTTAGCGGTTTAAAAACATTGTCGTCGAAAATATCGTGGTAAAAAGTAAACTATCTACAAATCATCGCATGACGATAACATCGCACACATACGTCTTTTCAGGTTTTTAAAAGCTGTAAATGCATTTTCGCATAATGATTTGGGAACGCAAGAAGAAAAGAGGGATATTTTTACTTTTATATTTCATATTGTTGCTAAAAATTCAGCGGTTGCGCCTGTATGTAAGCTTTCCGGCATAGCACTAGGGTTGCCATAAAATAGTGTATGGAATTGTTGCCAGATTGGCGACTTAATCGCCCATTTGGCGACCAAATCGGCGATATCCCATGGTCCAATCGGGAAGCTTCTAGAATAACTTCCTGTCCAGATATTTCTCGAAACGTGTCGAACCTAAGGAAAAGCTATATAAACCCCTGCGTTTCTGAGAGCCGGCATTGTGAGAATAGCTGCTTACTGCGAGTGCTGAGCTACGCGAGAGTTTTGTGAACGGAAAGCGATCGAGATAGTGCTTTGCCGTGAAGCTACTTTTACAGTATAGCTTGACAGTGTATTGGTGATTGTTCCACGGTGTTTATTATAAGTTTAGTGTTGCCGTGAAGTTACCTTTACAGTTACAGCCTGAAGCTGTGTTGCTGATTGTTTCAGCGTATTTATTGTAGATTTTCGACGCTTTTAAAAGTAATTTTGGAACTGTGCTGTAAATAGCGATTCTTGTAAATAAATTGTGCTTTTTATTGTTCTGCATCGTGTTTTCATCGGATACTGTCAAATCCACGAACCCGTATAACACAACAATATTTTTGAATGAACTAATAAATTTTTGCTGAAAAAGTAATAAGGTAACTTCAGCATTTAAAAACTGGAAATGAGTAGAAAATTAATGCAACTTATAACCCTTAATAGAATTTTAAATTTGCATATCTAATTAAAAGCGGTCATTAATAAATTAATCTTTTTTATGAAGTTTTACTCATACTGTTTCATGAAAAATACAGCCTAAAAATGTTTAGAAAAAGAAAGGTTAATAACTGCATGAGGTTACATCTATAAAAATTGCTTAATTAATTATGAAATTACTTTCTTTTACGTTTGTTAATCTGATATTAGTTTGGTGAAAAATTTTCTTGTTTTGTTTCCGTTTATTCTTAAAGTGTCGTTAACATTTCTTGCTCTTCCAAATCATTATGCGAATATCCATTTACAATTATTAAAGTCAGAAAAATGCATGTCTGCGATGTTATCGCCATGCGATGATTTGTAGGTGCTTTATTTTTTACCGCGTTATTTTCGACGACGATGTTTTTAAACTGCGAAGTTTTTGAACCGCTTTTTTTTTTTTTCGACGACGATATTTTGTACCTCGATGTTTTAGAACTGCGATGTTTTCTTTTCTCCCCACGATGTTTTGAAACACAACGTTTTCGCCTTGCGTGTTGTTTCTTCCGCGATGTTTTCGGCTGTAGCAATGGTAAGAAATATTCTTTTTGCGAATTCCGTAGAGAAAATAGTTATATAATTTAATCCGAGGATTCTCAGATTTTTGGCTGATATTTATTTACCTTTGATTACAACTCCATAACTGTAATGAATATGTGTATGACCAACCGCAAGCTGAAATGACCGGTGGTAAAAGACGGATGGTTACTAGTAGAAATGCTAGTATTCATGCCATATGCTACTTAGTTTATACTACAAAGACATGCAGTCTAGTCCTTCTAGTTTTGGTGACGTTATGTTACGCTACCAGAGCATTCACCAAACACAGGGATCGCAAATTTGCTGTTGCCAATCTTGAAGCAGAAATTAAATATCATTTTCAAATAGCAGTGCTTTGTGTACATGAATGACAAATTGAGACTTCTAAAAGTAATTGCTTTTTTACATAACTAGTAAAATTGGTAAGCCTGCCACCCAACCGATATATCCAACTAGTAAAGTTTATAAGCTTGCTGCCCAACCTTCGACACGGCAGTCAGCGACGATAACAAGTCGCTGGACTGCCGTTCCGAAGGGCTCGGGTTCGAATCCCAGAGAAGGCATGGATGTTTGTAAATGTATAGTGTCCGTGGGGCATGGGGGCCCTCTATGCGGTGACCCGAAAGTCCTTTCGAGAGGGGGCCCACCAGCGGCCGAGCGGTAAAGACGCTGAACGCTGGTAGTTCGGTCCGAGGTTCGAATCCCTCGAACGGGCTGGCTGCATGGGCGTTTTCGTGGTTTTCCCCATGTGTAACGTGTATACGAGCCGGTTTCCCTTAGAAAGTCCTCCACGAAGGCATCCCTCCCCTTAGGCAGATAGCCCTTGTGTGCTTTCCCATAATTGAATAACCTAACCTAACCTTTCGAGAGGTTGGTGATAGGGGAAGAGGGGTGGAAGACCCTCGAACACGTTCCTTCCGGGTGCTCTCCATCAAAATTGGGGGCGGAACTGAGCTAAATCGTACTTTCACCTGTAAGGTGCTCAAGGCTGTTGCCAAAGACACGCGTAAACTTGCGTTCCTTGCCACGAGGAATTTCGTGGGCTATTTCTCTGACTGTAGTTCAGATAAGTGAGCATCAGCAACAACAACAATTAATAAGCCTTTCTTATAGCTCTAATATTTTTTACTTCCAACTTTTTCTTTTTTTCATTTATTACTTTTTCTTTTTTCATTACTTTCATTCATTACTGCATTCATTTCATTCACTACTTTTTCTTTTTTTCATTTATTAGCTCTAATATTTTTTACTTTCAATTTATTCTAATAATATATTTACTTGATTTATTTACAACAGAATCAAAAGGTAAATTTTACAGAGTTTTGCATAAACAATGCAATTACTAAACACACGTATGTAATATCACATACGATTTACTTCCTCGCTGCGAAATCTTTTCAACGCTATCTATCGAGGAGATTTAATTTTATTATACATTTATAATATGTCGATGCACAGTACCATCGTGAGTCGATATATCATACGATGTAAGAAAAATATTTTATGAAAGTTTGAGTACAAGATCTCATAAACATGTAAGAATATGAAAGAACATAAAGAATTAGTTTATTTTCGACCAGGAATATAACATTAATATTCTATAAAAAAAGAATGAAAGTTCTGATTTAAATTTCTTTCATTAATTAGGCATGGTGAAAGGAAATCAAAGTATTATTTCATGGACATTTTGTTTCGAACAATATCAGTTGTTGTCAGCTGAATTAAATATGATCTTAACAATAGTTTTATGCATCTCTTCTTATAATCAGGCTAGCATCAAATAAATATTTCATTATTTTATCTTTATGATATTCTATGATCCCGAAACAGAACAAAATTTCGATTTTTTACTAAACGGGCAACACTTTTGGAATACAAATCTGTTATTCTGTGTCCCAGAAAAAGTGTGTTATCTAAATCCTTAGGATTATGTTGGAGTTAAAAGCCACTGGCTTGGATTCGCGTAACTTTTCCATATAATCCCACTTATCGTTATTCTATACTTGTATTTGCAGATCAGTATGACGTCGAAAGACAAGCAGAGTAGGTCGAATGTCGAACTCTTTTTTCATTTTGCAAGTGACTTCTTCAGAACATCGTCTGAGGAATGGTCTGTTTGAAAAGTTTCTGCTGCTGCTGTGACACAAGAAGAGGATGCATTATCATTGGATATGTGACAGGGGTAGGAAAATTTAAACAAACTTATAAGAAAATAATACAGTGAATTTGTTGCTATATTTTGTTGAAAAATTACATGTGCAAAATACTTAATTTTTAGTCCAAAGGGATTTGAATCCCGAAGGACTATTACTTTCGTTTTGGCATTTTGCGTCGTTTCACTTTTCAATTTACTGCTTATTTTATTTATTTATTTTATGTAGCTTTCTCTTCAAAAATCGTCTGCGTTGCACGGGAAAATAAAAGAAGAATTTTAATTACAATTCTAAATAAATGTGAAATTCGTAACAATATTCTCTAAAACTTTAACGAATTTTTCATTAACAAACTCAAAGATTTCAAAGCCAGCAATACCAACGTTGTACAGAAAAACATTTTTATCTCCAGCGCGTGAGAGCGTGTACCGAAATTTCTAAAGATATGCTCAATTTATATTGCTGTTGAACTGAATTTTATGGTTTAAGTGCGAAGAACATGGTATTTAATAAATAAAAGTAACACACAAAATGTTAAATAAACGCCCCTTTGGACGTAATTAAAATCTGAAACCTTTCAGGTTTTTTATTTTATATTGTAATTTGTTATTATTTTTTCCTCTAAGAGTTTACTAGTTTTTACTTCTAAAGAAATTTCTTTCAGTTTTTTCTTTTAGTCCAAAGGGGCTTTGTCGCTGAAAGACTATAGTTTTCGTTTTGCGATTTTGCGTCGGTTCGCTATGTATGCCCGTTTCACTTTCCCAATTGTTGCCACTAAATATTATCGCCCTGTATTATATTTAAAGAATTTAAATAATGAAGAATATGCATAAATGTAGGTATGTTTCTTGCATTGTGATAAAACAACGTCACCTAGAGCCATCAAATTTTGAATATTTGAACGTTTCCACCCGAATGTGGGCATCTGGAAGCCCAAATTTGGAATTTGTTTTATTATCGATTTCACATTTTGTAAAACTTTAACGAACTCGAGGATTTCAAAGCGCGTACTGGCAACGTTGTACAGAAAAAAAAATTTTTTTTATCTACTACGCGCGAGACTGTAACAGAAATTCTAAAGATATGCTCATTTTAAAATTATTTTGCGATATTGAACTGAATTTTATGGTTTAAGTGCAAAGAACATAATATTTAATAAATAAAGGTACAAAGTGCTAAACAAACGCCTCTTTGGACGTAATTTCGGATTAATTTTTATTTTATTTTATTTTATTTGTTTATTTTTCCTTCGTTCCTCAATCTTCCATAGAGCTCCAGTACTCCTAATTTTAGAAATTAAGCACTGAAGTGTATAATTCGGTATATTTTACTATACAAACGGGAAAGTGATTTTTGAACGAGTAAAGTAGAATTACGTAAAGAAGTTTCATGGCAAAAATTTAAAAAATTGCATTGACACATCAAGCGTGGGCGTCGCATTAATTGAAACCGAAATTTGTATAATTAGAATCTGTAATTTTGTTTCTGAAAACTTGTTTATTTTTCAAAAATTAATAAATAACAATAATATAAAAATTTAATAAACCATTTTTTTAGAAACTTTTGTTCATATTCTTAATCTAATAGCTATATACGTATATAAGTACTTAAATGTAATTATTTGTATTATGATTTTGTTGAATCTGCATAAATGTATGTATGTTTCTCGTATTGTGATAAAACAACGGTACCTAGAACCATCCAATTTTGAAAGACGTAATCCTACTGCGAATATGGGCATTTGGAAGCCCGAATTTGAAATTTGTTTTATCATCGATTTCAAATTTTGTAAAACTTTAATGAATTTTTGATGAACATGTTTTATCATCGATTTCATATTTTGTAAGACTTTAATGAATTTTTGATGAACAAACTCAAAGATTTCAACGCGAGCCATGGCAACGTTGTACAGAAAATACATTTTTATCTCCAGCGCGTGAGACCGTGTATCGGAAATTCTAAAGACTTGCTCAATTTAAAATTATTTTGCGATATTGCTCTTGAACTGAATTTTATGGTTTAAGTGCGAAGAACATGATAATTAATAAATAAAGGTAACACAAAATGTTAAAAAACGCCGATTTGGACGTAATTTAAAATCTGAAACCTTTCAGACTTTTTTTTTTTTTTGGTCTTTTGTAATTATGAAATGCGCTTTTATATCCAAAAAGTAAATGTTACGCTTACATTAATATTATTTATGGTAAACGTTCTCTTTCTTAATTTGTATGAATTTGCGTCGCGCTCAAACTGTGGTCCACGAAGTCTGCCGTTATATGATCACTCTAGATTTTCAAAAATATTCTGTTACTTATAAATGAAATTAGCAAGATTTCACATCATTTTTAGCTGATTGCATGTAGCTAAGAACACTGGCATAGCTTTCAGATCTATTCTCAAAACTAAATGACCTAAGTTTCTGTCTGCGTGTACCTCTTTTGACGGTTCTCAATGCCCATGAGAAACTGAAGGGGTTCAAGAGGAAACATGGTTTCTAGGTTACCTGTGTAAAAACATAGAAATTTATTACCATCTACAACTTTAGAATCCTTTTTAGAGGAAAAGTCCATCGTTATAGAAAAAGAATTATGCAAAAAGCATATGTTTACATTTGAAAACTCTGATGTCGTCTGTAAATGTATAGTGTTTGCACGGTGTGGGAACGCTCAAAATGTATGATGAGTTGAAGCGTGACCTTCAGGAATTTGTTCTCCAGTTTGCCGTGGCTGAAAGCCGTCCTGAGTGGTTTGGAGGTAGGGGGAAAGGAGTAGGAGACCCTCGGATCCCTACTCCGAGCTACTGTCCTTTAAAAAGTGGCGTTACAAATGCGGTCAAGCGCAGGCATGGACCTTAGAGCGCGCGTCCCCCATATGTCCGCAAGAAAGAGTAGGGACGATCTGGTTTACTTTAACATTGAAACCTATGGCGTTTGTACCACATAACTGTTTTTAATTATTAAACGCGATACGTTGCATATTGATGAGATTATGAAAGTCACAATTTTTTCAAGTAAGATTTAATATATCTCATTCATGCATAATTCTTCTATAAACATGTTTACTTCGGTAAAACGGTAAAAACTCTAAACACAAAATATATTAACTTACTTTTGCGTACAAGTAAAGTAAAATTAAACATGACTGATAGTACATGATGCTTTGTAAAATATCTGATAATATTTTTTTTTTAATTTTATGAGTATTTTCAGGCAGCGGATTCTAAAATTATTATAATATTTCAAGATGATCATTTATTTGATTATATGATCATTAATTATTAACATTACAAGATGATTATTTATTTTAATAGTTCATAAAATTTGAAGCATAAACTTTTCTGAGTGCAATTAAAAGAATAAAATAAAGTAAAATCTGGAAGCACTCAGGTTTTGTACTACGCCCAAAGGGACGTTTTTAACGTTTTGTGTATTACCTTTATTTATTGAATATCATGTTCTTCACACGTAAACCACATAAAATTCAATTCAAAGGCAATATCACAAAATTTTTTAAAACAACATATCTTTAGAATTTCCGCGCTGGAGATAAAAATGTTATTTTCCGTACGGTGTTGCCATTGCAACTCATTGAGTTTGTTAATCGAAAATTCGTTAAAGTTTTACAAAATATGAAATGGATTAAAGCAAATTCGAAATTCGGCCTTCCAGGTGTCTATGTTTGGGTGGAGGATTGCGTAAAATATAATACAGGGAGATAATATTTGGTGGCAACAATTTTCAAAGTGAAACGGACATTTATAGGGAAACAGCGCAAAATGCCGTTTCGAGACTAATAGCCTTTCTGGGCTATCACCTCTTTTGGGCTAATAAATTAAATTCACAGTAAATAAAAAAAATTTATGCAGAACTAGAAATAAATTTAAAAAATAATTACTATAAAATATTAGCACAATTAATTACTTCAGTTAAATACTATTTTAACATTAGAATAAATGCATAAAAATTATTAAGGCGTTAAAATAGCTATTATAATTGAAATAAAATTATGCTATAATATTCACCTACAATTTTTAAAAAAGCAGCACAATTTAGAATTTTAAACAAAAACTTTCAAAAATTCCTTTTTAGGTATTTTAGTATTTTTTACTTATTTACACCAATAAACACATAAAAATTTAAGAGAAAATTGTTTGTTTGAAATTTTCTATTAGTTCAGATTTAAAATACTATTTTCTAGAAGTAGTAGTTACAAATTTCCTTATAGCATAGGAAAAGCTAAAAAAAAAAATATCCAGGCCTGAAAGCATGCAACAGCTTTATGATTATTTGGACGTTAATTATGTTTGATAAATATGCTAAATTTTTAAAAATCAATCTCAATTTCAAAAATAAAAATACGTAAAAATTCTAATTTGTGAAATGAGGAGCTTCAACCAGCTTTTTCTTGACAAATATACACGCTGCAATAGCCAACCAATGTTAAGTTTCTGTAATCGTCCCTACTCCTCCGGATGTGATCAAGGGGACAGCTGTGAGTGCATCAGACGAAGGAGAAAACCCGTTTGAGTTGGTCTATGTCTTATAAGGTTCATGAGCGCAGGACACTGACGTTAATAACGGAAAGGGAAAGTAAACGGCTGCGTTAGGGATCATAAAGGGAGATATATTTTTAAAGAAAAGTGTTTTTAGGTCTCATTCAGTATTGGTATATTAGGAATAAAAACTCCTATGGAGCTACAGTTCTCCTCCGCTTTTCACTGTAAGTCAGTAATGTGTACAAGGATGTACATGCCACCACATTGGAGACAAATTACATAGGATGCGAAAAGTTTAGAACTCTTTTACGTATTATTAAACAGTTTAATAATATTAGTATGCACTCTTTTGGATTATTAATAACGTATATCTCCTTATAATCCCAAATTAAATTATAATTATCAAATGAATTTAATGATTATATTTACACTCACTTCCAAAAGTTAAGCACGAAGATGTAAAATGCAAAAAAATCAATAAATACTGCTTTGATTGACACAACATTCGGCAGGAAAGTAGCATATATATTTATGCATGAAACAAAATCAATAATTATATACGGAAATGAAAACAATATTAAATTTTTGTAAGTTATCAGATTATCATATACTGGAGACTTAAACAGAATTATGTATAAAGTGAAAATAAACAACATAAAATGAAAAAAAGGACATTAATAGGGTATATCATTCCCCTGTCATTTGTATACAAAGTTTACTCCTTGTGACCATGCTTTCAATTAGGTGGTCAACCGCCGCAGAATGAAGCAATCGCCGTTCTTCTTGTAGAGCAGTTTCCAGCTCAATAAGAGTGGCTGGTGGTGCGAAACGTAAAGATACAGCACGGCCGAGAGCATCTCAAAAATTTTCAATGGCATTAAGGTCGGGCGAATGTGCTGGCCATGCCATATGCGCAATCTCTTCACTCTCCAGGTAGCCATCGACGATGTCAGCTCTATGGGGACGCGCGTTATTGTCCATTAAAACAAAACTAGGGCCAACTACTGCAGCGTTCAATCTTACAATGGGTTCTAGGACTTCATCTCGATACCGGGCAGCCGTCAAAGAACCCCGTTTAAAGATGTGCAGGTCGGTGCGATATCCAAATGAAATCCCTGCCCACACCATAATGCTTTCGCCTCGGAATGTGTGATGTTCGGTGATGTTTTGGACTGATTGCGTGTTCGTTGTTCACGCCATCTCCTTATACGCTTGTCATCTGGCTCTAGAGCAAATCTTGACTCCTCAGTAAACATGGCATTGCCCCAGTCAGACACATTCCAATTGACATCATCCCGGCACCATTATAATCGTGCCTCTCTTGATTGGACGGATAGAGGAACAATAACTCGAGGTACCCGGGCGTACAGTCCACTCATATGTAATCTTCGGTGTACAATAGCTGCAGATATGGCCTTACCAATGGACGCTATAACCATAGATGTCACACGTGTGAAGGTTGCTCTGGGATGCCGCTTGGCTACGATAGCAATATATGGATCTTCCGCGGGGGTTGTAACCCTTGGGCGACCGGCTGCGAGCCTTCGGACAATTGTCTGTTTGGTTTGGAATTTTTTCCATAAACTTGAAATTACAGAATGATGAACGCCGAAGAAAAGAGCAACATCTGTGATCGACTGTCCTGCTTCAATGCGCCCCACAGCACGTCAACACTCAGAATCTTCCATTCGTCTTCTGGAAGTCATAGAAGCACGTATGCCTTGAAAACAAATTGTACGAAAGTTCTAAACACCTTCTATCAGCACTTACAATCAACTTCTGTAACACTTCATAAATGTGGCTTCTTATAAAACTGCCTTTTTTGGATATTTCTTGACATGAAAGCGCGACTGGCTGTTACCTAACATATTTGCATACTTCTATCTACCTCTGCAGCGAATTGCATTCTTTTCAATTTTGATTGGCTTCCGGAAATCAGCATTTTCCTTCCGTGCTTAACTTTTGGAAGTGAGTGTACTTAGTTGCTTCGAATTTCATATAGTCGTCTGAATTATTCCTCGGAACTTCTGCTCTTCTCTTGCATGCAGTACGTACGTTTCACGATAAAGTATAAACCTCTGATCGTTGTGCAATATACTTTTTTATTAATTGTAATGCTAAGTTTTATTAATTGTAATGTTTTTGCTTGATATCTGAACGTAAGAACAAACAAAAGGACTCTTTTTATCGCAAAAAATAATACAACTGATTTAAAATCGATTCCGAAAAGAATTTTTCGTGGTGTCTGTCTGTACGTATGTATGTATCTCGCATAACTCAAAAACGAGCACCGTAGAATGTTGAAATTTTGTGTATAGGACTGCTATAACATGTAGATGTGCACCTCTGTTTTGGTTGCAATCGGCCGCACCAAAAGTATATAAATATATATCCACCCTATTTCTCGGCTCAATGATCTCAGTTTCTTCATTCTTATATCTTTGTAAACTATGCTTTTTTGCTTTAAGAATGATTGAATTATGCTGTTCTTAAGATTTAGTTACCCTGCATGCAATAGTTGTAGATTTGTCAACATTTTAAAACTTGTTTAAGTGCCGCTAAGCCTAATTTTTTTACTATAGCAGCCGTATGTGTTTACATTTGAAACTTAACAGAATAGTAAATTAAGTCAGTTTCTGCACTTCCGGTATCTTTTAAATAAAGGTGCCGAGTGGGACAAAAAAAAACCTTCCTTCTTGCTCGCTGGCCGAATTGCTTGTTTTTGCTTAAAAACTCTTACTTTTAATCGTAACGATGGTTTTTTAAATTGTTTTAACTATATTTATGTTTTATCTTTTCCTTTGTCAATTTTTTATGAAGATATTTTGTGGTTTTATGTATTTCTGCCTTGCCCCTAAGTGAGAACTGAATGAATTGAATGAGAAATATATCTAACGAAATCGAGGAAATAAGTTTAAATGAAAAGCAGCAGAAAATGCGTGTAATTTCTATTCCGAACAAGGAAGTCATGAAATATCTACATCCCATTTTTTTAATATTAAGTTCATGTGCACTTCTTGTACCCAATTTGAATAGTATCTACCACTTTCGTTTCATATTTTTCTCAGCATGTAAACCCTTATATCAATTTCATTCTATGCTTGCACAAACACGACAAAGCTCTTGTGAATGTTCTAAGAGATACTGCAAACGATAAGTCTGCAATGCGATATTAGGTGAGCTGGTGTATCTAGACTTATCGCGTTTTCTTTTGCAAATGCCAAGAGATATTTCTTAGTATTTACTGCTCATATTTTTAAGGATAGTGTCACGTTTGTGTAATCAGATGCTTTGTTATATTTAGAGTTCGGAATTTATTCAGTTATCTGAGAACACTGTAAAAGGATTACCAGATGTATAAAGTGAATAAAAATAAATAAATAAATAAAATATTTTTAAAAAAAATCTACAAGCTTTTAGGTTTTACATTACGACTAAAGGGGAGTTTTTTAATGTTTTGTATGTTAACCTTTATTTATTAAATACACTGCTGGCTACCGTAAATGCAACACCCTGAAGGAAGCATGCAAATAACAGGAAATTTACAACATGCATTAGCGGAGGTGAGATATGCAAATGATTAGAATTTTAGCGCAGACGCACATCACGCGCGCTTGTGGCGTCACTTCAAAGCGCTACTTGAGGCTTGGAGTTTTCGACGATTTCAAGTTCGGCAATTGTTTTTTTCTTGTGTTTTTTTTTTTAAAAAAAAGATCCATTATGCCTCGCAGTAAACAGCGATCATCGTCTGATCAAGTACCCGAGTTCGACGGAGGAAGGATAGTGGCCTACCGAGAGTGTGGATTATCTTTCAGGAAAATCGGTAGTCGTGTTGGACGAAACCAAACAACTGTAATGCGGATATGTGACCGTTGGATGCAGAAAGGTACCACGGACCGACGTGTTTGATCGCATCCACCTCAGTGCACCACTTCACGAGATGACAGGAACATTAGGCTCATGGCAGTGAGGGATCGCTCAGTCGCATCACGAACCATAGCACAGCACATTCAGTCCGTAACGCATCAGCCAGTGTCTGCGCGTGCCATTCGACGCCGTTTACAGCAGAGTGGTCTGTCCGCAAGACGTCCATTGCTTCGTGTACCCTTGACGCAGAACCACAGACGTCTTCACCGCCAATGGTGCGATGAAAGAAGGATGTGGACAGCAGAATGGAATGAAATTGTCTTTACTGACGAGTCACGCTTCTGTCTGCAACACCACGATGGTCGGATTCGAGTCTGGAGACACCGTGGAGAGAGGATGCTGAACAGCTGCGTTACATCGCCACACTGATCCTGCACCGGGTATTATGGTATGGGACGGTATTGAATATCACTCTCACACTTCTCTAATACGCATTGCCGGTACTTGCCAGCGCTACATCTCCGAGGTGTTGGAGCCAGTTGCCCTTCCTTATCTTCAGGGCTTGCCCACAGCCATATTTCAACAGGATAATGCGCAACCACACGTGGCACGCATCGTCCAAGGGTTCTTCGTCAATTGCCAGATTGAATTGCTTCCCTGGCCGTCTCGCTTTCCGGATCTTTTGGGCAATAGAAAACATGTGGTCCATGGTTGCTGAACGATTGACCCAGATTACATCCCAAGCTGCCACACCAGATCAACTTTGGCAACGTGTGGAAGCTGCTCTGTCTGCTGTACCCCAAGAACACATCCAAAGTCTCTTTGAATCGATGCCGAGGCGTGTGGCACCGGTGATCTCCAACAATGACGGCTACTCTGACTACTGATTCTGGAAGGAACCACACTTCACAGAAGTCTATAAATTTAATCCTTTGATAGTTGGTCAACATGTTATCTACTAAACAAATTTTATTGCGATATCTCTTGTCTTTCTTGGTTTTGCAATTTGAGTGGCCAGCAGTGTATCATAGTCTTCCCACCTAAACCACAAAATTCAGTTCAAGAGCAATATTGCAAAATAGTTTTAAATTGAGCATATCTTTAGAATTTCTGATACACAGTCTCACGCGCTGGAGATAAAAATGTTTTTTCTGTACAACGTTGCCATTCCTTGCTTTGAAATCCTCGAGTGTGTTCATCAAAAATTCGTTAAAGTTTTACCAAATATGAAATCGATCATGAAACAAATTCCAAATTTCAAATTTGGGTTTGCAGATGCCCATATTCGCAGTAGGATTACGTCATTCAAAATTCGATGGCTCTAGGTATCGTCGTTTTATCACAATTAGAGAAGCACGCATACATTTATGCACATTCATCATTATTTAATTTCTTTAAATATAATACAGAGCTGAAATATTTGGTGGCAACAGTGAACCGACATTTAATGTTTCCGACGCAAAATCGCAAAATGAAAACAACAGTCCTTCAGGGACAAAGCCCCTTTGGACTAACAATAAAAATATCTGATATATATTTAAAATATTGTATTTTTATATTAGCTTTTACAGAGTTTCGTGGTAGGGGAAGAGGTGTGAGAAACCCTCGGACCCATCCCTCTAGAGTGCTCTCTCTGAAAATCGAGGAGAGGGGCAGAACTGTGCTAAATTCGGACTGTCACCTGTATGGTGCTCAAGGCTCTTGCAGCGACAGGCACATATGATTCCTTGCCATGATGAAAATCGCGGGCCTGTACTGACCATTTTCAGAAAAGTGAGGCTTCAAGACAACAACAGCAACAAATAAAAGCTGCATACAGCACAACCAATATACAAGAAAACTAAAGATACAATCAAATGACACAAGTAGTTACATAAATTTATAACCATATGAGTCTTCGGAATGGATAGAATATTAGGACTTAATTAGGAATATTGTTAGGTATTTTTGTAGAGTCTCAGTGTAATTTTCCTTTCTCAGGGTCTCAGTGTAATAAGCTGCGTTGGATCAGTGATGCGTCTTCTTCTCGGCTTACCACTTGTGCTCCAGAATGATGATCTTCAGGGGCAATTCCCGTGTACGTATGTAAATTTTAATCTAAAACTTCAATAATTTGTCATATATGATTCATTTTAAAATTCAGGATATTCCCGTGGCTATTAAAAGTTTCTTAATCTCTTTTTATGGCAGACAGTATTGTTTTACTACATTCGTTGCTTTGAATTATCAAAATATGACAAATGACAAGAATTCTTTCTGACAAAGCTTCTTTTAAATTCATGCTAGATTTAAATTTAAAGAGAATTTACGCATATCCTGAGTTACTGTATCTCATGATCGACATTTAAGAGCGTTGTTTTTGGTTAAATGGTTGAACTACAATGCAATGTGATTATTTTGAAAAAATATATACCACGAAATAGAAAAATAAATTGAAAGATCAGTATCAAAAAGCCGATATTCCTCATATCCCTTTTAATTAGCTCAACGTTTTCCCAACCTTTTTACTTCCTTGTAGGAAGTAAAGAAAGTGTTCTAATAGAGAAAAATGTCAGGTATCATACTTTAATGGAAATATCCATTTTGATGGAAGGGCCTATGATTCCAGCATGATGGTGTTCCGGCGCATTTCACGCTTCAGTGCGTAATTGGCTGGATATGGAATACCTAGCCTGCTAAATCGATTTTATGGTCGCCAAGATCGCCAGGTCTGATGCCTTCGGATTTCTTCCTATAGGACCACCCGGAAGAATTGAAGTGCTTGCAGCAAGGAGACTCCAGCTCCACTTTGATAGATTTTATGTTCATCGGTCTTTTTTGTTAAAAAAAATCGTTCTTTGCGTTAAAGTAAAAATGCCACTGTAGCCATTGTAGTAACAGCCATTGTAATATTTGCGTTAGAGTAAAAAGCCATTGTTCAAGTTGTAAGCTTTTAGTTTAAACTAACAAAGTTTTATTTTTAATTTTCCTTTCCTATGATTTCTTATTTCAACTTCCCGTTAGGATGAGCACGCGTTTCAGCTTTATGCTAATTTGCAGTGGAGCCGAGTTTGGTATTTAAAAGGGTTAGCGAGGAACTTCTCAGTGTGAAAGAGCTTTTAGTCTCTCTGTTCGACGTTCGCCTGACTAGCTAATATTTAAATTCTAGGCCTTAGCGCCGTTACGCTATTACTGATTGAAATAATCTAAGTGCGTTAGTATTAGCTAAATCTTCCTACGCACCATTCATCATTTAGAGGCCAACCTCGCGTTCATAGCTCTGTGAGAAACGACTACTTAATTTCTACTTAACTTTAGTTTAAATTATTTTATTGTTCAGTTTAGACCCAAGTGCGGTCATTATTTTCTGTTATCCCTCCCTAGTTGGGAAGTGGCTGTAAATATAATGGTTTAATAAAAGAGGATTTTAGATCCTTCTTACGTGCAGTTATTTTACCACTTAACGACAGTATTCTACCACAGAACATAGCTGCATTCAGCTCCCTGTTCAAGATCAGGACTTCAACTTCCTCACGAATATTTTCGCCAAGAGTATGCATAGAACACACAGTCCTGACAAAGTGTCCATTTTTTTATTTTTTTATTTTTAAAATTGACTTTTAAAATTTTTTTTAATATTACTTGTTTAAAAATACAAAAAAAATTTTAAATACAAAATTTTTTTTTTAATTTAAAACATTTTTAATGTATGAAAAAACTGTATTAACGTCAAGTGTCATCTACAAGGTATTTGAACTTGAGTGGATGAATAAAAAGTATTTTCTTAACGATTGAAAATTTGAACAAGATATAGAGAGAGTGTGAGCTAATAGTAGGAATTTAAAAAAATGAATTTTAATTTTTTTTTTAATTTCCGAAATGTAAAAATGTGGAGCTCGGCCGTTCTTGCTGCAAGGCCTTCAGTTGGTCTATCGGGACTTAGTTACTACAGGAAATGATTTGGTTGCTCGTCTTCGTGCTGCTCGTGAACAACCACGCGACTGCAATCTGCTCAGTCAGCCATTCCACGACGTGCGTATTAAAGCCTCGATACCCGTGGTGGACATTTTGAACATCTTCCTATGTAAACACATGTAAATACTTATGTTCATGTTTCCGATAAAGGTTTTTTTTTTCCTTGCACCGGATATGACGTCGACTTTTCTTTCGCATTTATCTGGAAGACTATCCATCGTTACAGGTACAGTTCATTGAGAATTTTTTACTTATTCCAAGCGAGCAACTGGTTGTCCGGAGTTTGGGCGATCTTGATGGGACACCTTGTATATATTAATTGTCAACAATTTTTTTGCATTTTTTCTTAGTGTGTGCATTATGATATATGCTTTTTTATATTAAGTAATTTAGCTGTATGTTAAAACTCCCTATTATACAGAGGCTGCTCGCACATTTTTTAGACGATGTATATTGAATTCACAGAACTAAAGTACATAAAATTCTTGTGCTTTAAATGTTCTATTTGACGTCCCTTATTCTGAACTATCTTTCGTCACCGCAATTCCAGGATAATAATGCCTTTTGAAGTGTCAGAAGAGGTATTCTATCCCATTCCTCCCGAACAGCTTTTCAGAGTCTTGTTAGGGTTTGGAGACAACGTTTGGATAATGCAGTTTTTAAAAGTCCGAAAGCACAAAAATCCATAGGTGACATATCGGGAGATTGAGTGGGGATATCGGTGAAGGGTATGGCCTTGATACCAGTTTTTAGTTCCATTCTTAGGAAATTTAAAGTGGATTTTGATGTGTGGCTGCTAGCTTTGTCCCGATGGAGTCTCACAGATGGATGGCACTATGGGTAAAGCGATGGTATTTCATTCAGAAAAATGGGCGATAAAATATGTTCCTGATAGTATTTGGAGTTAATCTTGATATTTTTTTGCACTCTCTTTGTTTTTAACTTGCCATTATAAGAAAAACCAGCAACAATCAGGAATCCCTTGGAAAAACTTTTTTTCGATTCTTTGAACCATGTACTTAAATTTTTTTCTCCCCTTTCATGATAATAAATGGCTCTTTTTTTGTTACAAATCATTTAAATACACCCATGCTTCATCTATTGTGACAATAGTTTTCCATTTTTCTTTGGAAAAGTGTTTCTCATATAGAATTCTGCAGCGTTGAGCGATATGCTTTGAAGAAGACGATGCACATTGCGTTTTTTCGCTTTTTTAAGATTTAAATCGACGTTTATCATTTTGTTGACAGTGGACACGGAGCATTTTGATGATTTTGCAACTGTCCTTTGACTAGGGGGATTTTCTTTTAACATTAATAACGTACCTTTGCAATGGTCAAAGATGTCCGTTTTTTCCTTGGATACTTGTTTGGAATTTTTGTCCCACTTGAGGCTCCAATTTGACGTTTTTTTCCTTTCTTGTTGATGATATTACCTATCGAAGCTTTAGATATCAAAAACCCATGACTCTCACATCGTTTTTGGATAACGGAGTATGCCTATTTCTCTTCGGAAAGAGCGTCAATGTAGCCTTCGAACCACTGCTTTGTTACATTCGCCATTTTGAATAAAAACAAAACTTTCAAGCCACAGACGATAATTTTGACTTTTAAAAACATAGTACAATTGCAATGACTTCTTTTGCAGCAAACGATATTTTATTACCGCTTACCAAATCGTCTAAAAAATGTGCGAATAGCCTCTGTATAAAAGTGCAATGACAGATATCGCGATGAAACTTGAAGATATAGCTGTTAAAGATATAAAATTTTTTCACAGAATTCCTTTCGGAGAAATAAGTAATCGTCTTGGAGCACGTGACTTATTGGACAGAATAGCCACATTTGAAGTGCAAAGGCTTTGTTTCTTTTAGCTTCATTTAAATTTCACAACAAATGGAACCTGCATATCACATAAATAATGGGTACTTTTAGTCATGGACAATGAAATTTCAGCCATTTTCGCAAACCATTTTGCAAACTCTAAGGTAAGGAATCCGAAGTTCCATTTGCCTTTGTATTTGATTTCGTTGGATTGGTGTTGGTTTATTTGATTATGGCACTAGAGCTATATGCCTAAGGGAAGGAATGTCTTCGTGGAGAACTTTCTAAGGGGTCTTTATACATAGTGAAATTACTACCCATGCCAGTCCATTGGCTTAGAATGGAGCCTAGATCTTGGCGACTTTACTTCTTGCCGGCAGGCGGTTCTTATTTCGTTGGAAGACAGCTCGAATACGTCCGTTTTTTTTTTTCTTCTACGCATAATGTGACTAAGATTTTGCACAAATTGTTCATACTTTTGAATTTCTCAACATCAATTGCAGATAGAATTCCTGCTTGGAAGTCAATTTCTCGGAATTTGATAAAAAAACTGTGCTTTACTATGGGAATAGATTCCCTTTTGCGGAATTCTGAAACATGAAAGGCCTTTTTCTCTTGGAGACAGAACGATTTAGACTTTGAGGCTCGTGATAGACGGGTTCCCTTGAAGTTTCCATGCTATGTATTTCGCTAATATGAAAACAAAAAAATGAAATAAATTTACATCTTTAGCTGCATCGTAAATTTCTTATTTCATTTTTTGTTTTGACATGTTTTACTCCGTTTTCTTGCAGTTTGGTGTTGCTGCTTTTAAGTGTCGAAAGTGGAATAGGTTTTGATGCTTTTGTATATCCCTTTCAGAAAGAGTTCCATACCGATAGCATTTTGGAGAAAAGATGCGTATATCTATAGACATATAATCATTTTAAGAAAAAAAAAATCATGCACTTAAGAGTAAATGAAATGTGATTTTGGATCAGCTAAATGACTTCATCCCGTCTACTAATGGTGCCAATCACTTTGAGAGGGCACTGTTATGAAAGCTTCCCATATGAAGCATGCTTATGTAATAAATTACTTGTTTCTTTTACAGTTAATCCGTTATTTTTCGTCTTCAGTGCCGTATACTTTGCTTTCCATACCATTGCTTCATTCGCTGTGGTACCAGCTGTAAAAGAAGTAAGTAATGTATTTACTTTTCTGTTGTTGTAGAGGCAAATATTTCTTGGTGTTTTGCAGTACGATTATGAATGATAAACTTGATAATGTTTTCCTCAAACATTCACAGACCTACCTATAGTCAATTTTGAAGCGACAGTATTCTATATTCCCGAGTAATAAAGAACAACAACGATTATTTAAAACAGGGGTGGGCAGACTTTTACTTTTCCAGGGTACGGGCTACTTCCAATTTTTCACATATAATTTTCATAGATAAATTTGTCATTTAGCTAAAATTAATAAAGCTATAATAATAAGCAAATAAGCTTATTTATCATTTAGCTAAAATTACATTTTTGACGCACTTTGGCATGGATTCGACTTATTTTTTCATGTAAGAATGTTCCATTTCATTCCATTCCTCAGTAAGAATTGCTTTTCGTAAGGCTTTCGAAGAAACATCCTGTTTATTCTTTATATATATTCCATAAAACTTAACTCCTGAGAATATGGAGAAGCTTTGGTAATTTCAAGACAACTGTATAAGAATCATCAGAGAACATTTAGGGCTGTATGCTTACGATTATTACCCTGATAGAACTCAAACCTATTCTGCATTCCAAGATTTCTTGCAGACGCTTTCAAGTTTTCATTAAGAATATTTATATGTTTATACTAACCCGTATTATTTTCCATAGAACTAAATTTCCTGTCCCACAGGCAACGCAATATTTTCAAACTATTTTGCCTCCACTACCGTGATTAACAGCAGGCAAGAGATTTTTTTCGAACAATTCATTCTTCGTATTTCGCCACACGGTAGTTCGTCCTGTAACCAAATACATTAAATTTCGACTTATCTGCAAAGATATCACTGTTCCACATGAAAAATCTTTGATAACCATGGGTTTTGGGAAAGCCAGGAATATTTTCCTTGCTTTCTTGTTGTAAAGAATCTTACTTTTATCTTATCACGTAATGCAGGGATTCCTAATCCTATGCGCCTGTGGGCAACATGGCTCCCGCCGATCGTTTAACGTGTGCCCACAGCTGTGCGATCACAATAAAAATGTTTCAGTTTTCAATAAAATTCTATGTGAAAACGTTTTATTTTAAATGAAATAGAAATTACGTCCAACACAGATACCAGCACAAAGTGAAATGCGACCGATCTCTTTTTCTTACGTTGCATGTATTATTAACTCTATCCAACTATAAATTCACCTTGAAAAAAGTAAATGGTGCCAGCCGTGCAACAGATACAAAAAGGTTGGAGGACCCCTGCATCCATATATGCTAATGACTCTTTAAAGTCCAACAGATATTCTGGAATGGGACGTCCAACAGATACTCTAGAATTGAACAGATATTCTAGAGTATGTGTAGTGTTCTACGTCCAACAGATATTCTAGAATGAGACAAAAAGGTTGGGAGACCCCTGTATCCATATACACTAATGACTCTTTAAAGTTTCAGGGTTAACTTTTATTGTAAACCGTTCTTCTTAAATCCGCTGCAAGTTTTATAACACTCATTTTTGGACCTTTCTTTGGAATTCTTATGGAATTTCCGTAGGATAAATCTCAAATTCCTATGTGTTACCTTGGACCAGGCTAAAAATATCATCTATAATATTTATCATAACTTAATTATAAATACCGAATATATGCTTACTTTCATAACCCTACCTAAAAAAACTTACTCTTTTAAATCCGCGTTTAAAGCAAAGCGCAGGATACAAACATAATAATCATAATAGCCACAAATAATAATAATTCCAAATGACGCATGTCTTATTAAACAATTCAAAATACATTAAAACATAAATCCTTTTCATATAAAATTAATTCTCGTGCTTATATTTAGTAAAAGACTTGGTCTGCATACTGTCCACCCATCTTGAATATCTCGGCATATATTTACTAACTGCTAATCTTGCACTGGATTCTAAGTGGTAGTCTAAGAGACGGCAGCGATATGTTGTCTTAATTGTATTCATCGTTGAAAATGCAGATTCGCTCAGGTAGGTAGAGCCAAAGAACGGTGTTAAATGAAATGCAACTCTTTTTAAATTAGGTTACTTTATTTGCAGGGATAAGTAGAGTAAGTCCTGCTTTACTTCGTCCATTAGATTCCGAAAGTTGTTCTTACGTTCTGAATTATTTGCTTTTAAAATTATGTCATTTTGAAGAGGAAAAAAGTTCATTTTCCTCAAGAGATAGAGAATATATAATTTCAGTTATTTCTTCTACATCAACATTGCTAAACGGGTAACACATAAATGTAACAGTTGGTTCTAGTCTAGTAAATTCTCGAAAACGATTTTCAAATTTGGAGTCAAGTTTTATTATTTCATCATAATATTTTTCTTTGTTTAATGTACCTTAATTTTTAAACAAGTTGTCGGAAATATTTTTGAAATCTTTTTGTTCATTCTTCATCAACTGAGAAGATATTAGCCTTAACTAGCTCTTGAAAGTATTAACAAATCCATTCAATTCCGCTATAGTTTGTAGTTTGATTTTTTCCTTACAATTTAAGTTCGGTTCATTATAAATGGCTTGTTATAGCAACAACAAAACCTAAATCCATCAACCGAACATCACTAAGTTCAACGTACGCTTTCTCTTTTCATTCCAAAAAAAATCTTTTACATCTTATAGTAGGTCCCTGAATCTTTGTATCTTATTATCCGTGTCTTAGGTCTTAATAAAGGCAGTCACCCCAAAATGCATTGGCGGTCCACCGGTCGATCGCGATCGACTTAATGCCTAACCCTGACCTAAAACAATGGATAATATCGAATTTATTACGCTTCATAATTTTGTCACATTGTTACGGAACGTAACTATTTTTAATTGTTAAGTCCATGGAGGTTAGAATACATGGAGTAAACATGACATTACAAAATTGAAGCCGAAGAAATGTCAGTAATGTGGTGTAAAGGCTTATCATAGCCGCATATAGAATACGGATAAGACTATAAAACATATTCTTAAATAAAATTACACTGAATTTGAAAGCAACTATCAACAGCCGCAGGTTCAGAAAAGTGTTTTTAAGCATAATTTGCATCAAATGCCATTGAAACTTCTAGCGATCTTTCATGTTTTACCATGTATACATTTGTGTTATAGTTACCATTTACACGTTTTCGTGTACGTAGATTTTATTAAATTTGAAAGAATAATTTGCAGTCCTTGTGACTTTTCTATATGCGAAGTAGATCTTTTATGTTGAGCGTTAAAATTAGAGACTTATAAATGCTCAATTATGAATACCTAACCTGTAGACAACGGCGATTAGAATGTAAACAAAAACAAAAAGTCCGTTTATGGCAGCGGCCATGATAAGTGATGACGTGTACCGTGACGTTTTATGGCTTCAACTGCATTACACAGGAAGAAGGCTTACTACATCTATTCTAACCTCCATGGTTCAGTCCTAATTCCTTGAAGACTGTCAAGCAAACAATTTACACAGCTTGTGGAATAACAGCGCTTGTGATTAATAGAACACAAAAGATAAAATTTTAGTACTTAAAATATGAAATTGGCAAGACAAATTAGGTATAGGTTTTGGGTCAGGCCCCTTGAACCACGCAAACACGGCTAGCACAAGGCTAAAGCTGATTCAAGTAAATTCATCAGATGAGTGTACATCGAGACGATCAACTGTGGCAGCCGAAAGCTCCCTATTAAATTCAAGAACTGTGTTCTTATAAACATTAACAAATTTCCTTTCTTGTGAGAGCAGATGCATGTAGAAATAATAGCGGGGGGCAAAATAATAAGATTAATATACAGCCTTGTTAGTCAAAATTATTCTAACATCTAGAGGTTGAGAAAAAATAAAATTATCAAAACATACATTGAATGACCTACACAATGCACGTAGAATGTTTCAGGACAATCGAAAAATGAATAAAAGAACGTTTTTACTTCTTAGTCTTAATATGCAATCTCTGGACGTGAAGTCAATGTTTGGCATACACTCACAGCTTTTAATTTCTTCGTAGAACCCATCTATTGAAGCAATATTTAAATCTCTGGTGACGCTTTCCTGAGCCTCTTCAAAGTTATTTAAATAATGGATGAGATGAGACTTCACATTAGGGAATAGGAATTAATCTGCAGGTATCAAACTTGGTGAATGACGGGATTTTTAAGATTGCAATAATATTCTTTGTTAGAAACTGCTTGATGAGAATGAAATGCTGTGACGGGAGCGAATTATTCCATTGAATCTTTTTGGAGCTAAGTAAATTCTCTTCAAAAGTCTGTTCAATACATTCTTATAAAATATGCAGCTGTATGTCTGTCCCTCACGAAAAACTGCTTGTGTATTATCCCTTTCCAAACCAAAAAAAACAGTCCCTAACATGATATTTCTCGAAAATTTCTGTGACTGTTCTATGTTCTGTGGTGAACCTTTTCCATCCAAGCAGATAACCGCTATTTAGTCTCACAGTTATAAGCAGAGTTCTAAATTTTATCTCCAGTTACAGTTTGTTTGAAAAGAATCGGGATTAATATCTGCCATTTGGAGCAAATCATGGCACGCAGAAATTCGATCTTCTATTCTCTTTTCGGTGGATAAAGGAAAAAAGCAAACGCATTTTTCTGTTTCCAAAATCTCCAACGGCAATTTGATGTTAAGCTCATAAACAGACAGAGGACAGAGATGACGAGGATTCGAAGACAGAGGTGACGATTTTTCAGCAACAAATATGAACATTTTTGATGCTGTCATCCGTCTGAGGTTGCGATGAACAAGCACTGTTAGGTCATCATGATTATCTTCATTCCATCGCGAAATCGTCCGTAGTTATGAGAAACAATGGAACGTGTAAATCCTCGGATTTCCATTTGCTTTACATGTTGCTCGTGTTAAGGGACAAATAAAAGAGTTTTCTATTAGACTAAATATTTATTTAAATATATAACGAAAACATACAAAAACAATGAATTAGATAATATCAAATGTTTGGTGCAATAAAATGCAGTAGACAACAATTACTGCTACTAAGATTAATTAGTAATGCGTCTTTATACACTGGTTATCATAAATTAAGGAAAATTCACAAAAATAGCGATAACTCCCTCAAAAATAAGCCAAACCGTATAAAATTTGAATATGTTGCCAAGTAAGAGTAGCTGAGTAAAACTGCAATATGCAAATAAGTGACGCTGCATTCGGAATACGCCATCTGATAGGAGCACAAAAGTCCATGTTCGAGAGCAAGCCCACATATTTCACTGTGATAGTGACATCAGAAATCTGAGATAGCCAATTCGTAACAGTGATCTCCAGGCATCATTTCCCTGCAGAACTACGATGGAGAGCCATTGGCAGATTAGAGGCAGGACAAAGTCAAACAGAAGTGGTCAGATGGCTAAATGTTAGTCCTTCTGTGGTTCATAGACTTTGGAAGCAATTTCAAACCACAGATTCGGCATCTAGGAGGTTCAGCCAAGGACGGCCAACTGCTACGACGAGCGCCGGTGACCGATATTTGACATTATGTGCACGCAAGAATAGAACCGCTACTCCAACTCCTCTTAGATCCTCCCTTGCTGCAGCCACCGGAAGGTCGGTGTCAACGTCAACTGTACGTAGAAGGCTTCACGAAGGTGGTTGTATGCGAGGCGACTATCTATTTGCGTGCCACGTCACGCCATAGGAGGGACCGTTTGCAGTGGGCACGACAACATGCTCTCGTTTCCTATGGAACTGATGGACCGCATAATTGAAAGCATCACACATCGCTGTATGTGTTGCATTGCTTCTAGAGACGATCATATTTCATATTGAAGGTACTTTTCCTATAGCAAACTGACACCTTCGAATTGTTCATTTTATACATGTGCTAATTTCGATACTACCATAATTGTGTGGTAATTTCTTTTTATGTTGTTGGATACTTTACTATGTGTTGTATATTGTGGGTAAGTTTCATAAAATTCTACATGTAACGTTTTCCGCAATCGTGATTTTTCCATAATTTATGATAACTAGCGTATATAGGGGAGTTCACCGAATTTACCAGTCACAGTCTCTGAGGTTGATCTAGGAGTATCTTACTTTGTCAACTGAAATAAAGCTATAGAATTAAATACCGTGTGCACATTAGATCCACAGCAGCTCTTTGTTATTCTCTGTTCTGCTTTCGAATCCATAAAACAGAACTGTTTAAACTATCAATGATTTCCAGGACAATATATATATATATATGAATTTTGTATATATGCAAATAATTTTAGTGAGCATCCTTTGTATAATGTAAAATGAACAGTCTGAAGAGAGCGAAGCTCTGCCGGCAGGTCTATTTAACATTGAGGTAAATGACTATCTCGTTAAACTGACGAGACATCGCCAAGCTGGCGATGGTTTTGGCAACTAATTTTTGTCACTAAATTTGGCGAGATAGGCGACATTTTAGGCCATCATATTTTATCCACATAAATTTGCAAATTTATATTTATATGTTTTTCTAATTCTAGGGCAATGAAATGTTTATAGTACCAACCATAGTCATGCTGCTTGTAGATATTGTTCTCGACTGCACAGCTATCATTGTCATGGTGATGAAGTTAGTAAGTTAAAAAATTTGAATATTTTTATGCATGTGATTAAAGAAAGAAGCACTAAATTTATTTTACTGATGAATTTGCACTTATTTTCTTTCTTTTTATTATTATGTATAGATTCAGATAGACTGAAAAATAATAATAAAAATAACACTTCGGAAATGAGCTTTAAATCCAGAATAAAATTACTCCGATTACAATTAAAAGATCTTAATGCATAATATGTATACACGTAATACTCGTTTTTCGTAGGTAAGTTTAAAATTTCCTTTATGTTAACTAACCAGTTACTTCATGTTTTGAATCTTCACTGTCACTTCTGCCTTCCGTTTTTCCGCCAGAATGCAAATTAATTCGTGAGTATTTATAACGACGTTTTTATATCATAAAACAGAGCGTATTCGGCGTATCGAGGCCACGTTACTGAGTTGCTAGATCAGATAAGATTTGTAGTTATTACCTGGCATTATAATTTGCCGATACTGAATCTCTACGACGGTTATATAAGTGAGCCAACTTTGCGCTAAATTGACTTGTGTTTCCTTTGGCTACTAACTTATTTAATTTAGATTTTTACATTTAACTGATTGTTACTCTAAGTTACCTAGGCACAAGTTGTTGGCTTATTTGTAAGCACCAGGCGTGTTTTCTGTTGTTCTTAGTTCTTAACAAAAGGGTCTCTTACAACCGTCTGAAATTTCAGTTGTTATTTTAGACTTGGCGATCCTTCGCTTAACGTCTACCAAGAGTTTGGACACTATTAGATAATTGCGAAGCATAGTTACGAATTTTACATATATGTAAATAACATATGCATGTAAACTATACTGGCCATCATAAATTAGGGAAAAATAGCGATAACTCCCTCAAAAATAAGCCAAACCGTGTAAAATTTGAATATGTTGCCAAGTAAGAGTAGCTGAGTAAAACTGCAATATTCAAATGAGTGGCGCAGCAGTCGGAATACGTCACCTGCGAGGAGCGTAGAAGTCCATGTTTGAGAGCAAACCCACATATTTCACTGTGATAGTGACATCAGAAATCTGAGATAGCCAATTCCTAACAATGACCTCCAGGCATCATTTGCCTGCAGAACTGTGACGGAGAGCCATTGGGAGACTGAGGCAGGACAAAGTCAAACAGAATTGGCCAGATGGCTAAATGTGAGACCTTTTATGATTCATAGACTTTGGAGGCAATTTCAAACCACAGATTCGGCATCTAGGAGGTCAAGCCTAGGACGGTCAACTGATACGACGAGCGCCGATGATCGATATTTGATATTATGTGCACTCAGGAATAGAACCGTTGCTCCGACTCTTAGATCCTCCCTTGCTGCAGCCACCGGAACGTCAACTGTGCGTAGAAGGCTTCACGGAGGTAGTCTGTATGCGAGGCCACCAGCCATATGTGTGCCGCTCACGTCACGCCATAGGAAGGACCTTTTACAGTGGGCGCGAGAACATGTCCACTGGATGCCTGATCAATGGAGGACTGTTCTCTTTACGGATGAGTCAAGGTTTAGTCTAGAAAGCGATAGTAGGCGTTATTTGATAATGAACAGAACCTTGAATTCGTTATCATCCGTCAAACATTCGTGAAAGAGATGCATACGGAAGAGACAGTGTCTGTGTTTGGGGTGACATTTCTTTGGGTGGACGTACAGACCTCCACGTCTTTCCAAGGGGAACCCTGAATGCTCAGGTTTATAGAGATGACATCCTTGATGCTTATGTGCGCCCATGTGCCGGGGCGATAGGGGATGCTTTCCTGTTACATGTTGACAACGCAAGACCACACAGGGCTCGCATCGTAGATAATTATCTTTAACAGGAAACAATTATGCGTATGGAGCGGCCAGCTCGATCGCCGGACTTGAATCCTATCGAGCACGTTCGGGATGCTTTAGGGAGACGTCTAGCTGCTCTCGATCCGCCCTCTCAGACCCTTGCTGCGCTTGCAACTGCTTTGGAAGATCAATGGCTCTCGCGTCCTATGGAACTGATAGACCGCGTAATTGAAAGCATCACACATCGCTCTATTGCTTCTAGAGGCGATCATATTCCATATTGAAGGCATTTTTCCTATAGCAAACTGACACCTTCGATTTTATACATGTGCTAATTTCTATGCTACCATAAAGGTCTGGTAATTTCGTTTTATGTTATTTGATACCTTGCTATGTGCTGTAGATTGTGGGTAAGTTTCATAAAATTCTACATGTAACTTTTTCAGTAGTCGTGATTTTTCCTTACTTTATGATAACCAGTCTATATATGTATGAAACTGTAATATTTTCTACATAAAATGCTTGAGAGAGCAAAGCTGTGCCGTAAAGAGAAGATTGCAGAGGCAAGTCTTATTTAATACTGAGGTAAATGGCTATCTCGCTCAATTGGCGAGATAGTGCCAAGCTGGCGATGGTTTTCCCGACTACGTTTTCTCCAAAATTCACCAAATCGCCGAACTTAGCAATATACTGTAATTTATAGCTATATGGAACTGTAACCATCAGAAACACGTCAGCACTGTTCTTTTAGGAAATGTAAATTTCAAAATTTAATTATTCAAGGAAATTGATTAAAATTTATTCACAAATGTACTTTCAAAGATTTTAAGGGTAGCTTATTTTTAACTCAAAATATCGTTTTGGGGTCCAAATTTATAGCTTCAGCACGCAATTTATAGTCATCGATTTTCAAATCATGTTTCAGTTTTGATATTTAAGGTGTTTTCATATTTTTACTTTGAGTTGGAAGGAATTCGTGAAAAGGAAGTTTGCTAAGCAAGATTTTTTAAACGGCATAAACACTGACATAAAAATTCTGTACTCACAACTAAGAATAAACATCAAGATAGTTCCTAATTTTGATTTTCAAGATCATGCTACAGTAATATACTGCATTTCTTTAACAGTTACTATTGATTCGATAGTGAATTCGAAAATATTGTTGCGTGCGTACGGGTTCGTAACAAATTGAATGCCCAAATCCGAGAATAGGTTAAAACTTGTTCTTATCAAAAGAAATATATGAGAACCCTGATATTTTCCTCAGAGATATTCGTACAAGTGTTCATGATATTAGACTTCAAACTACTAAAATCGTTAAATACAACATAACGCAAAGCGCATCTAAAGAGAAAGCTAACTCGGATTCACGCGAAACTAAACAATTCGCAACAACAGTAACTAAGCAACTGAGAGCAGACGTTCTCTCTTCGGTTTTAAATAGTTTACAACCGGCCTCGAGATATTTCTAGTACTTTCTGCTTCTCAAATTTACTGGAAAGGAATAGGAGTGTGGAATTACGGTTGCAGCTAACATAGTGGTCAATTACATTTATTGAATTTCAATACAAATTACCGAGATGCCTATTTACACAATGTTAAATACACATGCGCCTGCATTCTTACTTTTTCGGCATAGCTTAAAATTTGTATCGCTCTGCATTGCACGAGGAAATACATCAATTTTACTTATAATTCTACTAAAATTATCTACGTAAGTACAAAATTTGTAACATTATGTGGATCAATAAATGATAACCTTTTCATTTATACCAAAATGTATGAAGATAATCCTACAAGTATAAGGCAGCTATAGAATTAAAATAAAGTGCAGGTAAACTTTTTTTACATAGAAAAAATGCGTTATAAGCCATTCAAATAAATGACTTTGTTAGGATGACAAAAATACGTTGATTTAATTTCGATAATGTTACGGGATGTTATCAGGATTTAAAGTTCTTTTCGTCATATCTTCAGGACACTGCTGTCATTTACAAGTACATCCCCTCGAATGCTTAACTCTTGCATTCGAGAGGTGACTTTCGGTCACCACTTTACATAATGCAATAACACGAGAGGCGACTCAATCAGGGTATTAAATAGTGAACGTGAAAGCGATAGTGACTCCTCAAAAGAGACAGAAAATTCGAAATGGATAACGTGCACAGAATCCGAAGATATACCACAAAGAATACCGTTTGTATCCGGCGAAAGAACCGCACGACTGCAAGTATTTTCAGACATAATAGAACCATTCGATTTCTGTGAAAACATTTTTAAAAAAATGTAAGAAATTCACGAAATATACGGAAAATCGTCTCGAGTTGCTGGTTCACCAGAACGAGAAAAAGATTAATATCTCGTCCAAGTATATCCCAGAACATTCTGACTCAGTCTTCTCAGTCAGTACGCATGTTATAAGATTTTAAATTCTTTATAAAGTTCACCAGTGAATCGGGAGATTTGGAAACGCGGCGCGGTGCTCTCTTTTGCGCATGAGCACTGAAAGGAAATATTACCACCAGGTACTGTAGTCTTGGATAGCTTTCTGTGTCCTGGACAGGCGAGCAACTTGCGTTTGCTGTGAAAGAATTTTATAAAAACAATGTTAGTCATTGCTCAAAGGAAATTTCGCAAGAAATTCCATATGATTGACAAAGAAAAGTACCATTCGGCTATACCTTACACATATACGTGAAGAATTTCGAAAAGACTAGATGAACTACTAAGAAGAAAAGTGTTAGTATAAAAAGTGTTCGAATCCCACTGAATATTTTTGCTAGGATGCTGCCAGTAGAAGAATGTTCACAACATTCGACAGGTCGTCATGGAGTGAAACTTGAATTGAACAAACTAGTGGTAGCCAACTTTTGCACTTGGATTTCTACATAAACATCCATGTTGGTGCAAGGATTTAATAGAGAAGATCGAGCTCACAGACTGTGTTCACACGCACATTTCCTTTGTCACTCTATATTGGATTTTATAATAACAAACAGAGAGTTTTGAAAAATCCAGTCATCTAATCATTTTCCCGCCTTTCAAACAAATGAAACTGTCGATATTGGCAAGGTCAAAACACCAGAGAATGTGGACAGAAAGCACTGCGTAATTCGAAAAAATAGTTGGGTGTGCTGTTACAACTTTATCCCTAATTGGTTTTTACCTCTTTAGGACGAGTATGGCAATGTTTACGTTATAAACAGCGATTTTTATAAGCTCGTGGAATTCGTCATTCCTCGCCTCCGTTGTATTCCAGTGAACACTAACCCTTGCTTTTAACAGGATGGGACCACAAGACATAGTACAAGAGCCACAGTTGATGCCTTTCAGTCACTTTTCCTAGGAGGCTTCATCTCCAGAAATAGTAACATCAAATGACCAGCGTGATTGAATGTGTGCTATTTTTTCTGTTGAAATCATCTGGACTAGTCTGTATCAAAGAATATGTACTGTTAAGAAGGAAAACTTCGCAGAAGCAGAAGTGGCTCCCTTCCAACGAAAAGGGAAACAACTGCGCATGCATGAAATATCTGTCGCCAAATCTCGAAGTCGGTTTGGACACGTTCGACCGTTACGTTTAGCAAGAGTTTAAACTAAGAATAGGTTCTTTGGTTTCAAGTAGCGATATGGACAATGGAAGTTCAACAGCCAGTGAAAGTGAAACTTCACCTAATATTTCATCATTTTCGAGTTTAAATTATCGCGACAAGTCAAAGAACGATTCATCTTAACCCGTGTTTCTCAATTTCCTATACACGCCGCGGAGGAGGGAAAATGTCAGCTAGGTACCAAAGAACCGGCACTTCACAGAGTTGAAATTCTCGCCAACAGATTCCGTCGCCAAATCCCTTGGCGAATGTTCCCTTTTTTTTGTAGCGGCGTTGCAGATAAAGTGGTTTACATTACGTCTATGGAGCCTTTCCTTCTTTACATAGAGGTTCTTTGTCTGTATTGTCCACCAACACTTCTCACAAGAGAAGAAGTGAAATTGCGGATACAGGAAGAGATTTCAAGAATCCAGGTGAATACGCTACGTCGCAACATAAGAAGTTTTTTAACCCGCTGCTGAGGATATGCGGTGAAATGTAGGGCATTCCGAGGATGCCATTTTTAAGCATCAGCATTATCAAAGGACTGGTGTTTCATGACATGTTCAGCAAATGATCCAGCCTATACTTTCTATCAAATTTAAGTCTTATCATAGCATACCGTGAACTTCTGTGAATTTACCATCATATAAAAATCCCTAATTCATTGGCGGACTGTGTATTTACCGTGGCTTCAGATCTTCCTTAAAAATACTCCCCGAGTGCTAAAGGTCATATATCAGGCAATCCCGAAGATATTCTCGCTAGGTCCCTTTGATGAGTATAGGGATCTTGTGAGGCCTTAATGCCTTCGTACTATCTCCCATGAATGCTCTCAGGTAATCACTATGAAGAATAAAGAATATTGTGAAAATATATGTAATTTTTGGAACATTTAATCGGAATTTCAAGGTATTTATTAGATTTTGATTCGTAACTGTGCAAGGAATTTACAAAGGATTTTCACTTTAAAATGTTACAAAAGAAAATTTTGCTTATTACAATTTATTTATTTATTTATTTATTGTGCAATTGCTATTTAAAATATTAAAATTATTTATTATCATCACAATTAATTATCATTGTAAAATAAATTACAATGATATTATTATAAAATATAAATTTTAAATCATTGTTAAAATTTTATTACAATTATCATTTAAAATATTAAAAACAGTTTGATATATGTAGTCGTATTTCTCCTTAATTTCTCCGTCTGTCATTGCTGATGGTTACATCCACAGCCAGATAATTTTACCCTTTCTGTTCCTTGATTAAATGCTGTACTAATGTTTAATTTTTTTCTGTTGATATTGCGTTCAAAAGCAAGTTGCAGAGACTGAATCTTTAGAGTCATAAGCCCACCAGAGGCCGAGCGATAAAGCCGTTAAACATTGCTAGTTCGGCCCGGGTTCGAATCCCGGCGAACGGGCTGGCTGCTCAGATGTTTTTCCTCGTGTGTAAAATGTATACAAGCCATTTTCCCTTAGAAAGTCCTCCATAAAGGCAGATAGCCCTTGAGTGCTTTGCCATAATCAAACAAACCAAGATATTTAGAGTCATAAAACCACACAAATAAGTGATTCTAAATCCAGACCTTCCGACGGCTAGCCGGATATGCTTTCCAATTACATCACGAAAGCACGCGGGAGAAAGATAGAAAAACTATCAGTTTTTGAATTTTTTTTTTGCGCTTGAGAGAAAAAGAGTTTAATTAATAATTCTTCTAAATCCTCTGTTGATTATCTTTTCTCTTCTTTCGAATTCGTATGGCATAAACGTAACACACGAAAGGTCTCTTTCTGTCAAATTCGAGTTGATTATATTTTCTAAGAAACGTTTATACATCATCAGTTATATAATTTCTGACCTTTTCTTTATTCAATAAATTTCAGTTGTGCATATGAGGCAATAATTCCTAAACAATTGAAATGATTGAATTACTCGGGAAAAATTAAAATATGACTACAGTAGTTAATATGTATGACATTCCGCGGACTGCATTTCTATAAATATTACCATAATAATAATTTTGTAATCATTTTTAATGATTACAAAAATACTAAATGAAGCTAAGTGTTGCATTATATGAATAACAGAAATAAGAAGGCGTTTATATAGTTTTAGGACGGTTTCGATAAAGAATTTTAAAGAAGCAAATGTTTTGTAATAAAAATTGTTAGCAACAGATAATTATTTCAAATGAGAAATATCGTCTGCTATTTTTATATTAATTCTTCTTTCAAAATATGGCATGTAAGTAAGCTCCAGATTGAAGATAATGTTTTTGCGGTTTCAGAAGAGAATTATTCGTATTCCATAATTCCAAAGCGTTATGAAATGCCCCACCAAGATTAACTGAACGCAGGAAAGTAGTGCAAGAGGAACGGAAATCAGTGACTTCGAAAATTTTACGAAAAGCCCTTCTTTTATGAAAATCACAATGCATGCTTATAATCCAGAAAAAGGTTATTAGATCGATTAAAAAACACTCTTTACATTTTAAACATTTATTATTTGCACATTATCCGAAATCATTCAAATAATGTGCAAACATTCTCTGTAAAAAAAGTCGCATTAGGTGCGATGACAATAACTCATTTTATAAAGTAAATGTCTGACAATGCTGAACGTCCTCTACACACATTTTCTGAAGATAAGATTTACTGAATGGATTATGGAAAACAGAGATGAGCCAATTGTGCAAAACTCCCTTGGTGGCATAAGAAGTGGAAAATGACGAGGAAGAAAATAATATTATTTGGCGTAAAGCTATACAGCTTTATTGGAGTTTATTATTATATTTATTAGTCCAAAGGGGCAATTTGCCCATAAGAGCTATTAATTTCGTGTGGCGTTTTGCGTTGGTTCACTATAAATGGTGTTTCATTTTCATCTGGAAGCCCAAATTTGGAATTTGTTTTATTATCTTTTCCATATTCTGTAACACTCTAACGAACTTTTGATTAACAAACTCAACGATTTCAAAGCGAGAAATGGCAACACTGTATGGGGAAAAAAACATTTTTATCACCAGCGCGCAAGACTGTTCGGAAATTCTAAAGATACGCTCTTTTTAAATTATTTTTCGATATTGCTGCTGAATTGAATTTTATGGTTTAAGCTCGAAGAACATATTTAATAACTAAAGGTAATATATAAAACGTTAAAAAAAGCTCCTTTGGGAGTAATATAGCTATAGTTTATCTGAAAGCTTTCAGATATTTTTTAAAATTTTTATCTGTTTACTTGTGGAATTTACAAAGCATACTAGTCGCAAAACAGTGAAGAAGTAAAGATATTATGCCATAAAGACTGTAATACAGCGAATTCCATTACTCAAAATCCTAAAAACGATAAGTTATGTATATTCTCTAACTGATCTCCTAATTTTCATTCATAATTACTCGTATATTTCTAGAGTTACTCTGTCTAAGCCTTCGGGTAAAACAGTATTTACAAAATTGCTTTTGTCACATTATCTTAAAATGTAATTCAGCATTATCGTTTGTATTAAATGAATTGAAGTACCAGTTTTTTTTTTAAATCATCGGATTATTGAACTTTTACTATATTTCTTTAGTTTCATTGCTAAGTATTCAATTAATGTAATTTACATAAAGCCTTTTCTTTCTTTATTTTGATGCTCAAATTTCAAGTACACATTTTTATATTTTTCAACTTTAAGTCTTAATTTTTACGAAAATTACAAATTCTTCCTCAATAACAGTTTGCTCATAATTCATTTTACCAGGTAAAACCAAGTCCCCTTGAAAATATTCTAATTGGAGGGATAACAACAGGAGTTCTTTTCTTGCCTCTTTTAGTAAGTATAGTTTTTGATTCATAACCGAGATTTGAAATACTGCAGAATAATATATTTATACGCATTTATTATATTATTATATATTTTTCTCTGCATAAAAATATGTAGAGAGAAATACTTGTATACTTTAAAAACTTTCCAAAACAATAACGAACTGTTTAAAAAAATATATAAGCATAATATTAGAAACAAACGAGATAAAACTGGCAACTGAAATACAACTTTTTACTTCCTTACACGAAATAAAGGAAGTATTGTCATCGCGAAAAATTTCGGGGATCATATTTCAACGAAGATATCCATTTTTACCGCTCTCGAATCCATTTGAGCGATTCTTTTTTTCCAAAATGGACTGTAAAATCAATTTAAAATGAATTCAGAAAAGATTTTTTTCGTGATCGCTATACGTACGTATGTATGTATGTAATTTCGCATAACTCAAAAGCAAGTAGCCGTTGAAAATTTGTGTATGGGACTGCTTTAACATCTAGTTGTGCAGTTCCCTTTTTTTTGCAATCGGCCATACCAAACGCATATATATATACATTCTCATCTGTTATCCGGCTTGGTGAGCTCAGTATTTTTAGCTTTAGGTATTCGTAAATTAAGCATTTTCTGCTTTAAAACTGATTGAATTATGCTGTTCTTGTGTTCTGGTTAAGGACAGCACACAAGTTCCCATCAAATGCGGGCAAGTAAATCTTCAGAGAGCGGAAGCAGCAACCCAAGTGGTCGAGCACATGATGCAATACAACATCGATTGTTTCATACTCCATGAGCCGTACTGCAGAGACGGACAGGTAGAAAGTCTCTCTATAATATGGAAGGTATTTCAAAAGAAGCGTACGAATGCGCAACACCCTAGAGCACCTACTGCATGCTGCAACCCTTCATGGTCGCCATGTATCATTAAAGCGGAGAGAGACTATGTCGCAGTCTTGGCCATCGTTAAAGAGATACAGTTTATCCTTACGTCCGCATATTCCTCCCCCACAGATGTCATATTCAACATCAGACTATGCTATCGAGATGTTGAGCTAAAATGCCCATCCACGCCGCAAATGATAGGCGGTAACGTCAGTGCGCATAATAACATCTGGGGCTATTCGGATACCAACTCAAGTTCCAAGAACTGGAGGACTTTATAGTGCTTAACAGTCTCTATTTACAGAACAGCAACAGCACACCACCTAGTTATGATAACTCGTATCACAGGGGCTGACCAAGCCTTAAATTAACAACCAACGACATCGCCAACTACATTAAAGATTGGACAGTCATGGATGACGAAATTAACTCGGACCGCAAATATGTCCATTTTTCTATTGACATGGATACAACTATAGCTATCCTTAAAAGATTTAAGCTGCCGTGCAGCAAGATCAAACGATTCACACGTGCACTCTCCAATCTCCTCACCACTGAAGAACTGGCATTTGATAACCTTAATAGATCTGAAGAGATGAATATATACACGGATCGGCTTCTGAACACTATATGACAAGAATGCGAACAAATCCTGCCGAAACGAGCGTCTAAGAAGCTTCAGGGAGTCTCCTGGTGGTCAAGAAATCTGGGACAAAGAGACAGAAGTGCCGAGCACTCAGACGCCGTATATGTGCCACCCAAGATGACAGCGATAAAACTAGATTTCTAGAAGCCTTGCGCGAGGAGAGAGCGTTGTATTAAAAAGGCTCTATTATCAGCTAAAGTCAAAAGCTGGCGGAACTTTTGCTTCAACAATACTTATCCTCACGGTATTCTGCACAAGATCGCTATGCAAAAGTGTCTTCCAAACAGCGGAGATTCCGGTCCAATCGCTTATATCCAGTACTATGAATAACATAGCAGAAAACACTGCTACTGTCTTACTAAACTCAGTCTTTCCCGTACACGATCCTCAAGAAGAACGTAGAACAAAGACTCTTAAAAGAAGCAACCAGTATACCATGCACACCAGACGACATACCTTTTGCCGTCAAAGAACTTTCTCACGTGTTTCGATACTTTCCGTTGAAAAGGGCTCCAGGCCTTGACGGACTGGATTACGCTATACTCAAAGTTGCATTAAGGGCGCAGGCATCCTTCTTCCCTACCTACTTCAACAAGCTGCTCCACCACAAAGTCTTCCCTCAAGCCTTCAAGAAGGGACGTGTGGTAGTAGCTTGAAGAAGGATAAAGATCCGATGGATCCAAAATCATTTCGACCGATATGCCTCCTGTCGGCGATGAGAAAGACATAAGAAAAGTTAATAGATTGAAGATCCATCTACACTGCACTAATTACCTCAACCCCAATCAATCCGGATTCTAGACAGGTAGATCTACAACATACGCCTTAGACCGCATCCACAGTCAAATTCAAGCAAATAGAGCCAGCGGCCTTCAAACAGCCTTTATCTTCAAAGCGCGTTTGATACCCTCTGGTGGCCTACAATAAAGTAGGCCCTCAGGGAGGCACAGTGACCAGCTAACATATACAGCGTGCTATAAGATTACTAGCAAGACAGACAATTATTAATATGTGATAACCAGGTAATTACTACAAAAGCACAAGTAAGACGCTGCCCTCAAGGCTCATGTGCGGGGCCACTTTTGTGGAACTTTGCAGATGATGCAGTCCTGTTGGTCAAAAGCCGAACACGTAATGACATAAAAAATAATGTAAGCGAGGCTTGCGCAAAATTCGCCAGCCTTTGTAAAGCACTAAAAATCTCAATTGGCAAATCTGCAGCTCTCATTTTTCCCCCGAGCAGGCACCAACCCCGCCAGGCACCCCTGCATCAAACTCATGGGGCAAAATATAAAGATTGTAAGAAATCTAAAATATCTAGGGATCCTGGTCTCACATGGATCGCCCATATTCAGGAGCAACGAAAGACAATGCGGCCAAGAACAACAATGCCATAGTAGTTACTTAACCTGCACCCCCTTCACGCCTCCAACAAGATCTGAGAGCGAAAGCAATGCAGATGTGACAGCGAGAGTGGGAACAAGGAAGAACCGAAGAACTTTTGAACTTTACTCGAACGTCTCCGCTGAGCGTTTAATGGCTATCTCGCCGGTCATATGTTTTATAAAGGGAGGTATAGTCCCTTCCCAAACTACTACTATCGACATGGTATTTCCAACTGTGTATGCGGGGACGAGGGGTCCTCGGACCATTATCTCTTTCAATGCCCGTTGACGACGAACTACCACCTGCCACAACCTCATGGCCTTTCGCAAATTCCTGCCCAAGAACAAAATAGGCAAAATTATTCATACAATAACGGCCTACAACCTAGACATTTGCCTTCCACAGTAACGCAATGCAAATCTACACCCAAGTTCTTATACATGTCATTCGGACTTGAAACAGCAGCCCAGTATTTGTGCCCAACAATTAGCGACTAATGACAATAGTTCGCGTCTACTTGCTATAAGTGTTGTACTCTGTGTACCATGTTTGACTTATGCTACTATATGTTGTACTGTGTTATATCTAATAATGTGTATATTGTATCAATACTGTATTGTGCCACTGTTTAACCAAATCTTTATGTTACGAGTAAGAGCTGTACTCAGTGTATTATATCCGACAACTATATTAACATGTCTAATATTCAACCTGTTCAGCTAATATTAGTAATATCGCCACTGTATTGTGCTGCAATACAATTAAGTATATACTGCATAATCATGCCACGGTATTGTGCTACTGTTAAATCATATAACTGCTATCGTAGTAGGTACTCTTGTTATTGTACTACAACTATTCGATAGTTTTGAACTGTACTTCATCATCTCTTCGTCTCTAATTGTTTATAAATAACATATATATGATGACGCTGCAAATACAACAGTGTCAGCATATTTGTAAGCATGCGTTTGTGTATTTGCTTTTTAATGCGTATATGTATTTACATAACTGCCTTTGTTAATATTATGTACCTGTAAGTATTAGTGTCAGCATATTTGTAAATATTGTGTATTTGCTTCAGCTTTGTGCTTATGTAAGCGTTGCACTGCAAGCACCTGTATTGGTGTAGTGCAAGAATAACACTATTAATATATCAATATCCCCAGCATTTCTATAATAGCATTATTTTAACTTAGCAATATTTTCATTAATAGGAAATTTTATATATCAACATGCATAGCTCTTATTCTCGATTTAATACAATAATATATTTGATGTAACTGTAAACACAATAGTGCCAGCGTCTTTGTAAGCACGTGCATCTGTCATCTACAATTGTGGCTTTGCTTTTTAATGCTTATTTGTATATGTGTAATTGCGTTTGTAATGCGAATCTGTTTTTGTAAGCATTAGTGACAGCACATTTTGTAAATATCGTATATTTCCGCATGTGTATTCTCATATTTGCGATTGTCTTGTGTATTTGCTTTTGTAGGAATTGTATACTTGTAAGTACCAGTACCAGCATTTCTGTAAATATCGTGTATTTACTCCAGTATTGTATTTCAAGCACTTGTATCAGTGTATTGCAAGAATAGTACTATTATTGTATCAACATCAACAGCATTTCTATAATAGCATAGCATTATTTACATAATAGGAATTTATATATCAACATGCACAGATATTGTCTAATGTTCCCTATTTTATACAATAATCGATGTACCTGTAAGCATACGCATATGCTTTTTTAATGCATATCTGTAATTGCATATTTGTGTGTGTATTGCGAATCTCCTTTTGAAAGTATTTGTGTCAGCATATTTGTAAATATCATGTATTTGCGCATGTGTACTTGCGTTTTTGCGATTGTATAGCGTATTTGCTTTTGTAGGAATTGTATACGTGTAGGTATTAATATCAGCGTATCTGTAAATATCGTGTATCTGTCTTGTGCACTTGTAAGTGCTGTATTGCAAGAATTTCGCGATAACATATTCTATATATTAGCATTTTATAAACGTCTGTAAGTAAATCGCATGTATGTAATGCATATATATTAAAAGCATGTCTCCCAAATCAGTATGCACTGTTTTATGTGTATTATCGTGTTAGTGTTAAGTATTAATTTGCATGCGTAACTGTTATTGTTTTTGCTACTGCATGCCCACCTGCTTTTGCTTAACGTCTCCTCTTCTCTCCCTCACTTTCATTTTAGTCTCAAAACTTTTATCTTCTCCCTTCTCTCTCTTTGCTTATGTTTATATGTATTTATGTGCAATCAACACATTATGTAATTCTATCACCTATGTAAAGCTGAAACCGCCTCTGTTTTAAATCATAATGAACTCCCGGTCCAGCCTCCTCGGGCTCCAGAAAGTTGTAGCTTCTAGACAGGGGAGGACGCAGGACACATACCTGCTTACCTGTGTTAGACACTAGGCGTCCTCGCCACCTGTTCCGGTTAAGGTTTATATGCATGCTTAATCTGCATGCAATAGTTTTAGAATTTTCAACATTTTAAAATTCGCTAGGCCTAATGTGAGGCTATTTATTTACTTTTGAAGCTCTTAGTAGTATAGTGAATTAAGTCAGTTGGTACACTAGCTTTACTGTCTTTTTGTCTAGTGGGACCAGAAATTAACTTTAAATGTTTGTGCACCGAAAATTTTGTCTTTCTGTTTATTGCCCGAATTACTTGCTTTGGCGCAGAAACTAATTTTAATTGCAAGAATTGCTTTCTTTACCTGTTTTTATCTGTATTTTACAATTTTTAACGAAGATGCTTTCAGTTTATATCTATTTTTGCCATGCCGCGAATTGATTGAATGAGAAATATATCTCAAATGACATTTGAAGCAAAGCAGAAAAAAGTGTATAATTTAATAGGCCATACAAGGAAGTCATGTTGTGTTGCATCGGATATTTTTTTAATACAGATGTCTAAATTATGTCTGTCAAGCGCCAAAAGGATAAACTGGTCTCTGTGCCCAACAAAATGCTTTTAAACATACCAACCTTTGTACAGTTATAGCTTGCGAATCTGTCGTTTTCGAAATGAAGTTCCGCAGACCTTAGGTAAAGTGTATAAGGTATTTCTCTCGCCTTTTTCGCATGCCTTCGTGTAGTGATCAGCACGCTCGACGCGTAACCGAGAGGTCCGTGGTTCGATTTCCGGCGAAGGCGTTGCTCATTTTTCATGTCTTCTGCTTCGAAATAACCTAATCTCTCTATACTGGCGCCCGAATTAAAAAGGTGGTGGACCGAGATTTAGGGATTGGGTCCCCCCAAATCCCAGTCGTCCTTTAAAAGGGGCATAATATAAGGTATTTCTCCCGCCTTCTTCGCATGCCTTCGTGACGTAGTAGTCAGCACGTTCGACGCGTAACCGAGAGGTCCATGGTTCGATTCACGACGAGGGCATTGCTCATTTTTCATCTCTCTTGCTTCAAAAATACCTAATGTCTTTACAAGTGTTCTGGTAAAAAATCAAAAATGAAATTAAAAGTTGTTACTCTTCATAAATTAAAAATATTACCGGTACATTTATATCGTTGCAAGATAAGGACTCGCCGTTATTTCTAATAACTGTGCCAGATAAAGAGGAAGGAACTGATTCTTAATGTAATTCTACAAAACGGTAAACAGCTATAAATTAGTTTATTCGCAGAGTTAAAGCAACAAGAATCAGCGCAACATTCATAAAATTTCAGAACTAGTTTCGAAGGCACCAGTAGCTTGACTTCTTTCCTGCCATTCTTATCGCATGAGCTCTGGTTTCTCTTTCGTAATTTGCAGCTTTGCAGCAGAAGAAGTTATTTAAACCTTCGAAACTAGTTCTGCACTTTTATGAATATTATGCTGATTTGTGCTCCTTTAACTCCTTCAATAAATTTCAGTTATTTTAACTGAAATTTGGTTAGCTATAGTCTCAGATTCTCCTTAACACCGCAAGAATATCAATTACAGATCACTAAATTCACTCACAGAGAAAATTCTAAAGCGTTATCAATAAGCAGGAGCCCAATACAGATTCTCAATGCATAATCGAACGGTACTGACCTTCGGTTCCAATGCAACAGATATATGAGATAAACATACATTTTACATATCTGTTGCCAAGCAAACAGCTCAAGCACTTCTAAAACCTTCTAGAAAAATTATTCCTAAGGTCCCTGAAAATATATTTCCTCGATACCTTCAGAAATGACTACACATCATCTCTCTACACACCCAATGATTCCTATAAGTAAAAGAGGTCCCTTTGCACTTCTACTTAGAACTACCCCCCCCCACCAAATGGGCCGTGCGGCGTTTATTGAAATTTGGTAATATACATAAAGTGTACATAAGAATGTAGCCTACATAAAAATATACATAAAATTTGTACAAAACATTTAAACATATATACATAGTAGTATAAGTTTAGATTGAATGGACATTGCTTTTGTAGTATATTATATTGATTTCAAATTTTGACAAGTACCTAAATAAGTTTATTGGTATAAGTTCATTGGTTATAAGTTCACTGTTTCGGTTCTTAGTGCATAGTTCTAGTTCATGTTGAGTTCATATGTTTTAGTTCATTGGTTCAGGTTAATAGATACATAAGTTAACAGGGTCAGTATTGCATTTTACATTCGAAGAATTATCCAAATTGAACACAGAACTGATTTCATAATCAACTGTTTCATCTTTGGGAATAATAACAGCAGAATTATCAGCAATTTAATATTGCCATATTATCTTCATTCTGTAAAAAGGTTCTTCTAAAATGAAACTACATTCAGTAGATACTTTGATGGTATCTGGAGTCTTCCCGAATGCCAAGGAATGAACTCATTTAACATTTTCAAATCAGACGTATTTGTACTACCCTGAGACTTTTCTGGAATGATAAGAAGCGGTAAATGCATGGCTTCAGTATTTTGTTTATTTGTTGTTACTGAGTCTTCAAGTTTTAAGTTAAATTTAGATTTATCATTTGAACTGAGAGTTTTGATTTCAAGTTTATTAGTTTCACTGCACTTAATGCCGTCTGTTTTTTATTATATGTAGCATCTACATCTGTTGTTCTTTCATGTAATGAAATGACAGTAACAATATTGCTACTTGGAGGTGCTGTCTCCGTTCCAAAGCCAGTTTTATTAAATTCAGTAGCGCATTTTACACTCGAAGAATTAATCAGACTGAAGGCAGTTCAGTAGATTGTAGGTTCAGTAGGCTGTAGGACCTGGTTCACTAGGTTGGTTGGTTGAAATGAAAGGGACACCCAATGATTCCTATAAGTAAAATAGGTATAGGTTCAGTAGGCTGTAGAACCCCCTTGGACGATGATACACGAGGCAACACGTCTGAGTACAGATTCAATAAGACTACGGATGTGTCCTGAGGAACGGCTCTTCCTTTCCTGTCAACCTTCTATCAATTAGCTCGTCTTCTGAACGCAACAATGGCAGAGTCTGCAAATGGCAACCTATCACATCCCAAATGTCTTCAATTTGGTGAGCGATCATGAGAGAATGGCTGCTAAAGAATCATCTGTAAATCTTGAAGAGAAGGCTGATACTCCCAGTGTGTGGTTGGACGTTATCCTGTTGATAAAGAGCATTGGGCACTCCCTCAACCTAGGAGAGTGTTGTCGGCCGCAGCACATCATCCACGGATCGTTGGGCCGTCATAGTGCCCTGAATACGAACTAGGGCATTTGCGCCCCAAACCATGATCCCACGTTGACGCGCGGTGGGGCATTCCGCAGTTGCTGCCGAATTGAATCTCTCTTCACATCGACGCCACACTCATATGCGGTGACCAACCCTGGAGAAGCAGAAGCGTGACTCAATCTGAGAACACGGCCTTGTGCTGTTCCGTTGTTCCACATCGCTCGAGCCAGGCACCATTGCAGATGTACGGTCAATGGCAGTTATCTTAACCACGAGTGCTGGCTACGAACCACCAGTCGACGGGAAATAGTTCTGGTTGATATGGGAACATCTAGAGTGTCTTGAACCTACTGCAGAATGGAGGTAGAAGTAGCTTGCGGGTGTGCCACCGCTTGTCAGCGAATGCGTCAATCCACGCGTGCTGACGTCACTCTGGCTGCACCGGCACCCCTCGAACTTGCCCCACCTCCTTGTTCCAAACATCGTTGTCACAGCAGGTGCACCGTGGACTTGTTCAGTTGTATGTCAGCTGAGATTTACAGTACGGACCAAACTGCCGTTCTCAGTCTCATCACCACATCCCTCGTAAAATCGTCTGTCTGCTGGAACTGCTCCCGTTGACAAAGGCCTGGCATTCTCTGCTATTACACGTGTCCTCAAAGAGAAGAACAATTTTTCTACAATAATTTTCCTAGAATAAAGTAACGGCACGAAAATTGAACATTCTGCGGGTTACTTCCCTTATATCTTCTTCAACGTGCGCTGGACAGCTGCGCATTTCACATCATTCGCATAACTCACGTGCGTCTACACCTGAAATTTGAATAATTTTCGGGCCACTCCTTCACATTGTTTTCTTGGTGCTGCATTTTCAATGTCAGGTAGTGTACATATCTCCGCTTATAATTCAATTGCTTTTATGATTCAAATCTTGATCGGCTCCTTCCTAGAATGTAAGAAACAAATTAAGTATTTACAGACATTCAATTAAAATTTTAATATAAAATTGTAGAGTCAATAGTTTTTTTTTTTTTTTTTCAGCAGCAGCAGATGTAAAAAATGTGTAATGCCCTCGCTGAGACTCGAACATGGACCTCTTGAAAACGCGCCGAGTGTTCTACCGTTACACCACGAAGGGATGCTGGAAGAAGGGAGAAAATACCTTATATACTCCCCCTTTTAAAAAGTGATTGAGGAATAGGGAACAAAATCGCCAAATCCTGGTTATGAATAATTTTTCACTACCTTTTAGTTCAGGAGCCATTTGTAGAGTCATTAGATTATTTGAAGCTAAAGACATGAAAAATGCGCAATCCCCTCGCCGGGACACGAACCTGTACCTTTCGAATATGCGCCCAGGGTGCAGTCGTTACACCACGAAAGCATGCGAAAAGGAAGGAGAAAGTACCTTATAAAATTATGAATAAATGAAAACAACGCATAACATTACAAAAATACTTTAAGATCTTAGTGCAGTCAAATAAGGCCAAAATGTCTAAATTTCTTCTTACGCTTACTTTTGGCCTTGTTAATATATCGTCTAACGTCTTACATTTTTATTTCCTTGTAAAAAGTACAGGAAGTATCGAAATCAGGAAAAATTCCGGGTATCATATTTCAACGAAAATATCCATTTTGACCCCTATGGAATGCAATTTAAAGATGTTTTTGCGTGACATCTGTACGTAAAGACAGAATAAAGGATTCTTTTTCCCCAAAATGATTATAAAGTGGATTTAAAATGGATTCAGAAAGAGATTTTTGCGTGACGTGTCTGTACGTATGTATATATTTCGCGTAACTCAAAAACGAGTAGCCTGAGAACGTTGCAATTTGTATGTAGGTATAGGACTGATATAGCATTTAGTTGTGCACCTCCCGTTTTGGTTGCCATCGGCCGCACCACATGTGATACAAATCAAAATCTCGAAAATCGAAACGAAAAAGGAAATGCCGTATTAAATATTTCAAAGTTAAACCTATTTCCTCCATGTAACAAAATAAACTGGTAAAACGCAAATTACAGAAAATTACAAAATTGCAATAAAAAAATGTTCACTTCAAAGAGGAAAAAATATAATACCCACTCTGTTACTCGGTGGAAGGAGCTTTTTTTTTATTCTTATATGTTGGTAAATTTTGCATTCTTTGCTTTAAAAATAATCCCGGTTAAGATTTTTTTACCTTTAGTTAATCTGCATGCAATAGTTTTAGAACAATTTAAAGTTATTTGAGTGCGGCTAAGCCTAATTTTTGTTACGACAGTAGCCATATTTGTTTACATTTGAAACTTAGTAGAATAGTGAATTAAGTCAGTTCCTGCACATTCAGTATATTTCTCCTGAGTGGGACCAAAAGTAAACTTTCAGTTTTGTGCACCAAAAAATCAACCTTCTCATCGGATTATATATCTTCTATGCTATCAACTTATCCTATATCATTACAGCTAAGTTTGTTTCATTGGAATGAGTAACTGTTTCTACGCCATCAATATTCTTACGTATCCATACAATCAATGTTTCTACAATAATTTTCTCTCTAAGTCATATATATATATATATATTTCAGATATGTTTTATGTAACTGTTTTGAATGGCTTGAAATGTTTTCATACTTGGAGTAAATAGTCTCACACATTAAATCAAATATTAATTATTTTATTTAAAAAACCATTAATGTTTCTCCATTCTTATTTTTCAATCATAGATGTACTCTACGCTTATAGTGATATCCCAGTTTGAAGAACTATTCAACAGACCTGATAAAAGTAAGTACGCATTTATATTTAATACATTTTCCTCACAATATACTTTATATTAATCATGGAAATTACCTTTATGCATTTCACTTCAGTTCCCCTACAGAAAAGGAAAAGTAGCAAGTCTCTTCTGTGTGCACAAAGCATGGATTCTTCAGGAAGTTCAGAGACAAACACTGGAACACTAGTCTAATGTCATTTGAAGCAATTATTTATATACTTCAGTATCCTTACAGTCTCAAAATATACAGAATAACATTTATTATTGGATATTAAAATGATTTCATAGAAAATTCGAAAATAAACATATATTTTTAACAAATTATGCTTTATTCCTTGATTTATGTTAGATTGCCTTATAGTAGTTGTGATGCATATGTTATGAGCACTATTTTCAAAACAAAATATCCGTTATCATAGATTTGAATTATTAGGAAAACCAAACATATAAAAAAATTAAATAGACACTAAAATGTAAATTTTATATTGTACAATATTCACAGTTTTAGAATTTAAAAAGAGTCAGATGTATACATTTACAACTAGATAAATGCACAAGATTTTATCATCTGAAGAAGAACTACAAAATACATAGCTTGTGGGAAGGATGTGGCTCAATTTCGAATTGAAATTATCATATGGAGAAGGTAACATTTTAGCCATTTCAATTATCTTTACTTTTAAATTAAAAAAATATATATATTACTTCCTTGTATGAAGTAAAGGACGTATTGTAATCGCGAAAAATTTCTGGTATTATATTTCAATGAAAATATCCATCACGACCCTTCCAAACACCCCATTCGGACAAATTTTTCGCACGATGTCTGCACATATGTACAGAGTAAAGAAGTCTTTTTTCTAAATCGGATTGTAAAACGGATTCAAACAGGATTTTTTTCCTGATGTCTATACGCATGTATATATATATACTGATCCTACCGACTAACTGTGATAAAGAGAAAAAGGAGACGTAGAAAGTGTTAATGGAGTAACATGTAGATTGCTTAGGATGTGGATCTATATTGAAGTGGAAGAATTTTGATGACATTAGAATGCTACAATGTTGAATCCATGATGACTACGAAACTTGGCAGCTGAGTAATATTAAATATTCATTTTTATTTTAATTGACATTTGTGGTCACAATTTACATGGCACTCTAATCATGCCTATTCAAGAACATTTACAATTCTGATACTGCTGCGATAGGAAGAGAACACATCGAAAGCACACCATTACAGGTAGAGGAAAAGTAGTAAGGTAGAAGCCAATATGGAAGTTCACCAACAAAAGGTTTGGGTTTAGGTTAGAAAGGTTTCAGTTCTGAAAATTTCGAGTTCAGATTCCAAATTAGCCACATCATCAGCATCACGCTAGCCATGTGGCATCGATTTATCTAGAAATAGCACAAACCAGAAACACTAATACGATTTTTTAAATACAGACAGAGAATACTGAAATTAAAAATGAGGAATTCAAAGTCTATCACTAAACTAAATTAGAAATCTGACTTACATATTTTTTATCTTATATATATGCATCCCTTTACCCGGCTTAAGAAGTCCTTACCCGGTCTTTGTTTTCACAGTCACTGGTCATAGTCGTATATTCCCAATTACAGTAATGTTTTAAATGACAGAAATATTCATGCGGTGGGAAAGTCAATTAAAAAAAAATTTCTTTTTTTTAGAGATAGCAAAATCTAACCTTCAATGTGGTCTCCCGGTTCTTATACTTGGGAAAGTTTTACTCTTTATGAAAAAATTATAAGAAATTTGATTTCTGCAAGACAAAAACTGAACGGTATATTTAATTTCAAATTTTAATTTTTAATGACATTTCCAACTTGTCTCAAGGTCAAATATTTCTAGTGTCATTTTCAAGTTGTCTTTTTAATGTCATTTTTGTAATTTGTTTTAAGTGTCCTTTTCAAGTTGTCTTTTTAATGGCATTTTCAACTTGTCGTTTAATTAAGCTAGAATAATTCTAGGAATTAAGTTTAAATGAAGTGCAGCCAAAAAAATGCAAATGTGGTGTCCACATCAGACTTTTTTTCAATTAATTCATCTTGAGAAAAATATATTCCAGTTGAAATCATTTCAGTTGTACGGTAAAATTATAATGAGCTCCATGAAATATGACGTCACTCTAGGAAACGAAAAATAATTTTCAACACTTTTACTGATTAGCTTTTTTTTGTATAGCAACGTATTCCACGAGTTCGTTTTTGAGTTGCAGCTTTCATTTTGGTTTCAGATGTAAACACTAGTAAATCTGAATTTAAATCAAAGATTTGGAATCTTCTTTTTAGAGTTTTGACATATGCCTCAGTTCCGGGCATGCAGGAAATATTTGTAATTACAGTCTACTATACTATTTCCTTCTTTTCTTTTTTGGGGGGGGGGCGTGGAACATCAGTTATAGTAATATGTCCCACTTTCCAGTTTACAAACAGTGAACATCCTCTAGTGAGAAGAGGAAATGCAAGAAGCACATAGTACTGTTAATTATTGCTAAAATAAAATATTACGAGATCAAAAGAATTACCTGGTGAAATTGTGGAACCCGTCTAATTTAGGGCTTCAGTGGACTCTGGATAAATTATGATTTATCTTTAAAAGTAAGAAGTACTGAAGCCAAGCACTAGAGTAATTTAAGCACAAATGAAGAATTCTTTTACGGTAATCCCATACATAAAACAAATATTATATACAAAATATGATGCAGCTCAAAATAGTTATTTTTCTTTTCCATATTTCTCTTGCCTAATAAAAAGAATCATAATTTAATTTAAATTTTGAATAGAAGTTTCAGTAACTAACTATAAAACTAAAAGAGAAAATGCAGTTGATGTTATCCTGAGGTAGAAGTAAAATATACTGTACAGTGGTTAGGGGACCAAAGGACACACCCTTTGGTTGTGATACCAAAGGACCCGGATTCGAATCCCGGAGAAGGCATCCTTGCAACTGTCCTCCTATGAGGTAACGATGGTCACCTTTTAGGTGCCTCCACAATAAAATGGCCACCACTTCTGTCCTTAAGAGAAGTGACCGCTATTGAGGGAAAAAAAATTTTTTTTTTTAATATCTATACTGTAAGAACAATATTTGAATATCTCATATAAGTGCAACGTTTGAATGTCTGAGGTGAAATTTTGCCCTAAACAGTCCACTCTAAAAAAATATGCAAAATAATTTCTTCTTCGTCTAAAATTTTACTGTTATAAAACTACAATATTTCAATTTGCTTGCACAAAGGGCATTTTAATAACGTGAGTTTTCCCATCTGGCTGCGAGAGTGAGGGTAACTCACATTATTGAAAATAATTGGATTAGTATCACATTACTGAATATTATTAGGTGGAATTATGTTTCATATTTTAGACATTCTATTGTATTTATGAATGTATTTCTCTTTTGACTACTGAATATTGATAGTTCGACATAGATTTTGAAGTACAAAAATGCATTTGTTACATGATGTTCTCATGATTTTTAAATTGAAAGTAAGAGCCCCTCGAAATTTCCCTTGAAACGTTCTCCACGAAGGTATCCTTTTCCCCAGGCGATACCATATGTGCATACATTTTTCTAGTCCTTTTCATACGTTTCATAATTGTATATTATTTTATTATGACATTTTCAATTTACAATTTTTTTAAAACCATTATTTTAAAACCATAGCGGGCCCTCGGCCGGCATTGGCTTGGTCACTATTAAGGCCAAAAATGGTGCTCACTTTATTCTGGAGGCATTTAATAGGTGGGCCACCTTTGCCTCCTATAAAGGGACAAACAGTTACACCCAAGCTTTCTCCGGGATTTGATCGCGGGCTCTTTGGCATCGCAGTCAGCTCCCCTAACCATTATATTGTCTGGGTGGGATTTTAATAGAAAACATAATTACGCACTTATTATAATTAATAAAAAGTAAAAATTTGATATACCACCTGAATTACTTTCTGTTATCAATACCATCACACAGTAGGTTGTATTTGTTTGCAGGATATTATGGAACGAAGGTAAATGAAAGAGTCTCAAAATTATAATCACACTCAAAAACTGATATGCAACGGGATATAATTGTATTAAATCTCAGTTTGTTACAGTAGGTAAGTTGTTGCATAAGACACAGATGTTGTTTCATTATCTACAGTGAGCTTTCGAAAATTCATCTGCATTGATCCACATAATTGAGAAGGCACATAAAACATGTTATTCACAGAAAAACGGTTGAAAAATATGCAATTTTATAATAGACTTCCCAATTTTCAACAAATATCCATTGAAAGAGCTATGACAGATTTTATGAAAGCTCAACAATACATTTCTAGTAGATACCCAAATTCTACAGGAGCACATTTTTTTCATTGTCCAGACAAAATATGTCTGATCGTCCCGGAAATTGATGTAAGTCCTCTAGTGTAAGCATGCCTTTATAGGCTTCCTGTAAAGTAACACTTCCATTTGTCCAATTTTACCCCAAATCTAGTCAACTCTTTATATGAATATAGAAGACTTAAATACATAAAAATGGAAATTTTTGAAAGTTTCATATAATAGTTATCGTGGACGAGAAGATCGTTGTACACATATACACAAACAAAGAGACATCATTCTAAAAATATTAACAGGTTGGAGAAGCCTAATTCATACTTATTCACTGAAAACTCACTACCAAATTTTTTCACCGAAAACATTACCATCTTCACCATCTATACTATTAAAATCTGTGTGCATCTGTCAGTTTGTTTGTTTATATGTGACATCATCTCCTCGAAATGACAGGGAGTTGAGTTTCAAGAGAGGTACCCCAGATTTAAAAAATCTGTGGGAAGACATTTTGACCTTTATCATCTTCAGATGACTTCAATCAGCCAAGATATTAATTAAAAACTCTAAAAACACTAATTTTTGCACTCATTTTTCCAGGTGGCAACAGTTTCACGTGCTTGACATAAAAATGCTTTATTTTGGAAAGTGTTTGCCACTGCTTGCTTTCAAATCATACAGTTCGTTAACCAAAAATTTTAAGTTTTGCAAAATATTAAATAAAATAGCATTAACAAACCTGACATTGAAGAAAGCACACAATTTTATGCAACATTGTATGTTGAAACTTTCTTGTGCAAACATCAAGTATTTACTATTTTAAATTGTATGACGATTATGGATATTGTTTTCAAAACAAAATATTTGCTTCATTCAAAACTCTACTTTAGGTTTACTTAGCTAAGAATATCACATAAGCAAATAGATAAATAATAAACATGAATAAATGTATAAATAGCTGATTTTAACAACTTTTTTGTTTCGAGTTAGAATAGCTAACACGATATGTTATAGCCACATCAATTCTTTTATTGATATTGAAAAAGATGTTATATTACATAAAATTGAAATCATGACATGATATGCATACATATTAACCTCAAGTGTCAAAAGTTTTTTTTTTTCTGGTTTGGGAGCAAAAAAACTATTTACGAATTGGTTGTTGCTTGGAAAAATGAACTGATTTTATTCACACTGAAATGTTTTTATACATTTTTTTTTCAGGTGTACATAGAACTCATAAATTTTGCTTTGGCCACAGACCACTCATCTAACGGGCTTGCCCGCTTGTTTATATGTATATATAGAGAAGATTGTCAGGAGGTAAAAACATTAAACTATTAAAACTCATTATATGAATGATCCTTTCATATGAATGATACCATACGATGATACGAATCATCTATTCTGGCCATTTTTTTTTGTAGTTTTTCTCTAATCTATAGAATGGATTTTACAATTATGCATCTTGAACAGTATGTCGCTGCATATGAATATGATTGCTACGCAATTATCGTTTATTTTTGTGCTTCCTACTTAAAAGTTGTACAGGGAGATTTGACCAGGCTACATTTATAAGTAGTTACTACTTTGACATCTTAAAAGGTATGCCTGGCGTTTATTTTTTGGCATCAAAACCATCTTCAGAAAATTTTAAAGTAAACATTTTAAGCAAATTATGCTATATTACTCAACTTGTACAAAAAAAAACTTTAATGCCCTTACCTATGTCTTTGCCAAAAGATCAAGTATTTAATATTTTACATTGTATGATGATTATAAATATCGTTTTCGAAACAAAATATTTGCTTCATTCGAAACTCTACTTTAACTCTGCTTGGCTAAGAATATCACATAAGCAAATAGGTAAATAATAAACACGAAACTAAAATGCAGTTTTTTAATTAATTGGACACTGTACAATATTCACAAGATTCTTATCACTTGAAATATCACTCGATTGTTCAGATTCAATATCATTAAAATCAGATTGTCCTTTACATAAGCTTATTAAATACACAATGAGATCAAACTTTACGGACAACAGATGAATTGAATTTAAGGTATTCTCCCAACAGATGATCTACCTTACTTAACTATGTAGTTAATTTATAGATCGATAAGTGGCGCCAGTAAAATTGTTGTTTTTTTGCATTTTTTTCTCCCACCATTTTATTCAAATTTGCATGATCAGATTTATTATTATTTAATATAAACAATTTTTTACGTTTGGCAAAATTTTGTACTGTTATATTTAGTTGTTTCAAAACCTATTTATTTACAAGCAATTTGTTGTAAGCAAAGTATTAGAAAAAGAGAGATAATGAATTTAAAAGAGAAAAATTAAGCACTGTTGCTGCTTAAGGCACTAGTTATTTCATGTTCTTCTATTTGAACTCTTTGTAATGAACACATGAAAAAAAAAATCGTTTGAGAGTAATTTGATAACAAAGATTTGAAGAGAGCATTTTAAAAACTCTTTGCAAATTCAATGGAAAAATCGCATGTGAAAGAAACGATAAGCATAAACATTGCTTTTACAAGAGTCCGAAAAAGATGTGGCACCATCTAGTATAAAACTGATTAAGTATTCGATAGATTCCCAGTTGGGGCTATACCAAAATTAATTTTAACATTCATAAGAAATCAAAATTGTTTATACATCTTACAAGATAATTTTTAAAATATACCAAGATGGAACACATAAGTTAGAACTTATCACATCCCATTACCTCGAAGACTTTATGAAGCTGAAAAGAAAAAAATACATATTTATATAGTCAGTCAACTCAGCAATATGTACAGAAAGTATCAGTTTAAAAATAAAAATCCAAAAGCTTTCACATTTTATATTACTCCCAAAGGGTCATTTTTTAACATCTCGTGTGTTACTTTTCTTTATTAAATATCCTGTTCTTCGCACTTAAACCATAAAATTCAATTCAACAGCAACATCACAAAATAATTTTAAAATGAGCATATCTTTAGAATTTCCGATACACAGTCTCGTGCGCTGGAGATAAAAATCTTTCCCCCCCCCGTACTGTGTTACCATTCCTCACTTGGAAATCGTTGAGTTCGTTAATCCAAAATATATTATTCAAAATTGAATGGCTCTAGGTACCATTGTTTTTTTACAAAGTGAGAAACCTACATACATTCATGCAGATTCTTCATTATTTAATTTATTTTAATACAATGCAGGGCTCTGATATTTGGTGGCAACAATTTGAAAAGTGAAATGACGCAAAATGCCAAAATGAAATTAATAGCCCTTCTGGACAAACTGCCCATTTGGGCTAATAAGAACTGTAGGAGTTCAATAAAAGATTTACTACATTGTTTTCAATACTTATTAATATTTTACCCCAGTAAATTATTGCTTATTAACAGTCATCTCATACAGAATACAGTTAGCTTTTTAGAATCACTTCTGTTGCAAGCATTTTTTAGTTTCTTAAATGGCTGAGTTTAATAAACAGGAATTTCAGCATTATAAATAGAGATATCAGCAGCAAATTTATCTTGTAAGATAGTACCCATTAATTAACTTAAAAACACCTATAATATTAATCAAAAAGAAAATCTGAAAGGTTTCAGATTTTAAATTACGTCCAAAGGGACATTTTTTTAACATTTTGTGCGTTACCTTTGTTCTTTAAATATCATGTTCTTCGCACTTAAACCATAAAATTCAGTTCAAGAACAATATCACAAAATAATTTTAAATTGAGCATATCTTTAGAATTTCCGTTCCCATACTCCTCACGTGCAGTGGCAACAGTCCTCACGTGCTGGAAATAAAAACGTTTTTTCTGTACAATGTTGCCATTGCTCGCTTTGAAATCCTTGAATTTCTTAATCAAAAATTCGTTAAAGTTTTACAAAATATGAAATCGATAATAAAACAAATCCCAAAGTCGAAACTTGGGCTTCCAGATGCTCATGTTTGCAGTAGGATTACGTCATTAAAAATTTTATGGCTCTAGGTACCGTTGTTTTATCATAATGCGAGAAACATGCTTAAATTTATGCAGATTCTTCATTATTTAATTTCTTTAAATATAATACAGGCCTGCAAAATTTTGTGACAACAGTTTGAAAAGTGAATCGGACATTTTTGTGAAACGACGCAAAACGCCCAAACGAAAGTAATAGTCCTTCAGGACTACATCCCTATGGACTAAAAACTAAATTATTTATGCCTTTAAGAAATTTATTAGCCCAGAAGGGCTATTAATTTCATTTTGGCATTTTGTGTCGAAAACTTTAAAAAGTCTAAAGCACTTTTCAAATTGTTGCCACCAAATATTATCGCCTTGTGTTAGATTTAAAGAAATTAAATATTGAAGAATCTGCATAAATGTATGCATGTTTCTCGCACTGTGATAAAACAAAAGTACCTAGAGCCATCAAATTTTGAATAATGTAAGTCTCTACCCGAATATGGGCTTCCGGAAGTCCAAATTTGGAATTTGTTTTATTACCTATTCATATTTTGTAAAGCATTTAGGAATTTTTGATTAAGAAACTCAATGATTTCAAAGCAAAGAATGGTAACACTATATGGAAAAATAATTTTTATCTCCAGCGGGCGAGACTGTGTATCGAAAATTCTAAAGATATGCCTTTTTAAAATTATATTCTCAGACATTACTGTTGAATTGAATTTTATGGCTTAAGTGAAAAGAACATCATATTTAATAAATAAAGGTAACACACAAAATGTTAAAAAAAAGCCCCTTTGGGCATAATATAAAATCTTAAAGCTTTGAGGGGTTTTTTAATTATTATTATATTCTTAATTGTGTATTATATTTTGTTTTATGTGTTCATTCTTGTTTTTTAATATTTTTAAAAATGATAACTAAACACTTTTTAAGAGAATTGTTTGGATGTAACCAAACTACTTTATCGCATGCTATCTAGTGGCGATGAGAAAAACTTACAGCAGTCGATCTCCAGCTGCGATGAGGATATGTTCAAAATAAATATGTCTCAGTCACTCAAATGTTAATTCTAAATTCCACTTCAGTGTACACTTTTTAGAACTGTTTCTGTGCTTTGTTAATAAATACTTTTAGAGGTAGGCAAAATCAGAACTATTTGGTTGGAACTGAACTATTTTAGCAAATGCCATCTAGTGGTGATGAGAACAACTTAAGCGATTGACCTTCAGCAGCGATGAGAATAGGTTCTCCAGTATTATATTTCCATCACTCGAACGTTAATTCTAAATATTAGGTGTTCCACTTTGATGTATATTTTATTTGAAATTGCTCCTGTGCTCGATTAATAAATATATCTAGAGCTGGCCATTGCTTTTCTGGATGAAGTTGGCATGCTAACATTTTTATTGTCAGTTTCTACAGTTCTTTCAAACACTTTTTGTAATTCTTGTTCTAATATAATATCTTTTAATATGTTGTCTCAATTTTTTTTGTCAAATGCAAATTATTCTACAAATAAACCTTTGTAACTTTCCTCACTGAAGTCTAAAACATTGGCTATAGCTTGCAATTCCTCTGAAGTTTCTAAATAAAAACCAAAATTTTGAAAGCAATTTTTAACTGTGTGCTGAGAGATCCATGCTTTGTCTAAAATATGCACAGATGATGCAATTTTGTTTACTGCTTGTAATTCGTGAGTTCTTATTGTTTATGATAAGTCAGGGGTAAATTTCAAGTTTTCCTGTTTTTCCAATAACCGGTCATGTTTTCTGAATTATTTTATCATACTGTATGCCAATACAGCAGATTCCGCTTAACGTGACTGTGGGTAATGTTATCAACTAATATTGTTACTGCATTACCGAAGTCACGCCCGTCTTGTATATGGAAAACGAAACTTCATTGCTTACTGCGATCAACAAATAAGTTAATGCTATCAAAATACTATAGAATGAATCTTTTTAAAGTTACACAAAGTCACCACATAAAGTCAAAATTAATTTTTAAAAATTGCATAACTGAGAAAAGCCACCATGTAAGAGGATTACATGCATGCACCCATATTGTTTGATTTTGATTTTAGTCAACCATTTTAGGCACAAATTATTATTTTTTTTTTTAAATTTGCTGCAGAGTTTAAATAACTCTTGATTTCAAGGGCGATCAGACATTGGTCTCTCTTCTATAGAATTTTCGGCAGATTGTTTGTTTTTTTCGTGTAAACATCTATGCCAAAGTAATTTTTATGCCTAATTTTAAATTTTAGATTGGTATGTTCTCTTCCAGTTTGATTAAGTCAAGGATGTAAAAGGTAACCTGTTTTCAAAGTTTTGCGAAGATTTGTTAGACTAACGAGTTTCACGAAACTTGAATCCTAGGTAAACTTGCTTATTATGCGGTAAAATATCTTTTCGCTGTATTTCGAACTTTACAATTTAATGACTATTTTTTTTCTATGTAGGGGTCTTTTTTTATTCTGTTTAGTCATTTTGATCATACTTATAATAAAATTTTTATTCTTTTTTAAACATTCTAAAATTATAGAGCCTAGTAAAAGGCATAATGATCCGAATCTATGATTATTAGACCACTATGACCCATTTCCAAAAGCTAAACAACAGAATGATCCAATTAATGCTTCACAACTCCTCCAGAAGCTGTAAAGGTTTTGTTTACAAATCAAAGCTAAATCGAAATAAAAACTGAAGCTGATAAGCAGTGGGGTAGGTTACAATGTTGAAAAAGCAGTGAAGGTTTGTTTTACACAGGTGCACGAAAAAGATGCAACAGATTAGTACCGCAGAAAGATAAAACATCACTTGCAGAAAGGGGAAAATATGATTTTATAGCAATCTAAGGCTGCTTTAGCTGGTGGAAGAAAATACTGTTTAAAGACACATTAATTGTGAAGCGTAAAATGCTGATTTACCTGCTGAAAGAACACATTGTCGAATTAATTTTCTAGATCTCAACAAAGTCTACGATGACTAAACACCTTTTTAAGAAAATACCATAAATTTTATGAAAACAAGATTCCACAATTTACAAACCCACAGTGGCGTAGCTAGGGGGCAAGGGGGGACATCTATCCCCGGGTGCAGCATCAGGGGGCGCCAAATGGATGTTCTGAAATTTTAGAATAAATTATTTTCATTTTTAAATACAATAAAAAATAAATTTAAAAAATTCGCATACTTAGTCCACCACCCCATCGTAATAAGGATATCTTTTTATTACATTTTTTGTCGTGTGATTAGCAAAGATGGAATAGAAAAGCTAGGTTTTCTATTTAAACATAAGGTCAATGAAAGTCATCCTTCCCCACTATGCAAACGGCAAGAAAATACTTCGAAGGTTATATGATACTTTTAAGTCGTACAGCTTTTGTCCTTGTGAACGAATAGAAGGGATGCAGTTGCTAGAATGACCATAGGAGGCGCAATCAGCCTTAGGGATAAACCAGGAGGGGTGCAGCCAACTTGACTCGAGAATGAGAAACTGAACAGTAATGATCTAACATCTTCGAAAGTTACTTTGAAAGTTTTCATAAAAATTTAGTTGTGTGTTACAAAAATAATGTTTTAATTTGTATTGAGTTCCTATAAACAATTTAATATGGGATGTCCTGAATAAAAGGAATTAGGAAAAAAAAAGAGCAAAAAAAAAACTGTTTTATGATAGTGTTCTAAGAAATTCTACATTTTCTAAGTGAATTCTACTCGGTGTACTTTTGTTTGGAATAGGTAAGCAATTTCCCCCTTTTTTGAAAGTTATGGATATTATATAATTTATAATGAGAAAAATAACTTTTTATGTCATTGAAAATTCATGCACTATGTGCAGTTGTGTATTTAAATTTATTTATCTAAGCTGAAAATTTCAATTAAAGGTAATTTGTTCAATTATTAATTATCTAATTAAGAATTGTACATAAAACTTTTTTTTTCTTTTGCAATAATCTCAATTTTATTAAATATGCTATTCAGAGATGTTATTACACAGGGAGTTACTGATTCCTAGTTGTGCAGTTAGACAAAATTATTGTCTTAACAAAATTATTCCTTTAATGTATGATATTAATGAGAGGATAGTTATTTTAATTCTTATGTAAACATTTTTCTTTGAAGAGCAGCTGATCACAAATGACTGATTGAACTAAAATTTGCTAATAATACCTCAACTTTACTGATTTTATAGAGCTGTAGAGGGATAATGTCTTATACTTATCTATATGACGAAACATTTTCATTTATCCTATATACAGGAATTGAAGTGCTTAAAACTCTTATGTTGTACTAAAAATTCTAAGAAATGTGAGAACCACTGAGTTAGTGATGTGGGAAAAAGAATAAAGCCCCCTTTCTAATTCTTTAACAGTGAAGAATTAACTGTAAACAAGTTGTAATCTTTGCTGCTTCTATCAATTAAAAAGACCGAATCGATATGTAATTTGACTTATCACTTACGGATGAGTTAAAGTGTAATCGAGCATATCTAAAGAATTATAGAATCTATCACAAAATTCTAATTCATAAATTAGCAAACTGAGAATCAAAATAAAAGTTTAGAAATAATTTTAAACTTAAATTATAATCTCAATGATTTAAAAGTAATAAAAACTATATGATTTTTGAATTTTTTTCATGTTTATTAAAAACAATAAAAGGCAAAAATTTTTACTTCTTTGAACGAAAAGGAAAAAAAGGATGCATTGTAATCGCGAAGAATTTTGGGTACCATATTTCAATGCAAATATTCATTTTGCCCATTCGCGAATCAATTTGGACAATTTCTTTGCATGACGTCTGTACGTATGGACAAAATAAAGAATTCTTTTTTTCCAAAACGGATTGTAAACTGGATTTAAAATATACTACTCAAAAGGGATTTTTTTCATGACGGCTGTACTTCGTACGTATGTATCTCACATTAACTCAAAAGTGATTAGCTGTAGAACGGTGAAACTTGTATATATCTCACATTACGACGTATGTAATTCACATTAACTCAAAAATGATTAGCCGTAGAACGTTGAAATTTTGTATATGGAACTGCTGTAGCAGTAACTGTGTGTATATATATATATAATAGATTTTAAGAGAGTTTATTTTGTTAAAATGAAAAATTGCTAAGTGAAAAATTATAAATCCTTCAGGGTATTACTTGATAGATGGCCACCATTACCTCCTATGAACGGACGAACATATACACCCATGCCTTCTCCGGTATTCGAACCTGGGCCTTTCGGTCGGCTTCCTTAATCACTATACCGTCTGAGAAACATAAAATAATGCAAAATCGCGTTTTGTAGCTTAACAGTTATTCGGTTTGTAGATAAAGTCTTTCCTAAAATCCAGATTTATTTGAATTCAATTTATTGTTTTAAATTAATACCATTATTTATATTGAGGTAAAAAGTGTGAAGTGAAACTATTATACGATAAGTTTAAAATGGTGTTTTCAGACTTTCCTCAATGCAACAAAAAAATTATTAAATAAGTCTTCTTTTAAGTAAGTTTTCTTTTGAGTAAAGTGAGCTAGGTCCAAATATAAGACTATTTTTACATTATTATGTCTTACATTTTGGTGGCTAACACATTTGCATTCTTGATTACTCTAAATTCATAAGATCGCGTCTTTCTCCAAAGCAAGACATTTTATTTAGTAGATAATTTTTAGTCATTTATAACTGAAAACTGCAAAAAAACATTGCAGATATTGCTCTGTTATGCAGGTGCTTCATTATGGACCATGGTTTATAAATAAAATAAATATTTACAATCATTTCAAGAATTATGTCTGATAATAACAATTTAAGCAATCTGACTTTAAATGTGTATTTAAAGAATTTTAAAAAGTACATGAGAGAGAGATTTACTTTCTGAAATTCTTAAATTAAATAGTAAATTCTTAAATTAAATTTTTCTCATTTGCTAATGCTATAAGGATCGGACGAAAATAACTTACGTAGTCTTCCGCCAATAACAGTTTTAGAGCTTGATTATTTTGCCAATCAAAACGATATCGAAATCGAATTTATGTATATTTCAATTTTTTACAGATACTCAATAAAATGAAACGAGTACAACAGAAAAAATTAAGTGGAGCACAAGGAAGAAAACGAAGGAAAGCTCAAAATGAAGCATGAAGTCAAGCAAAATTCTGACAGCATTTTTGAAAAGTAATAAAGATTCGGAATTATTCACATCAAAATCGGAAGAAGATGTAGCGATACATACATCATCTCCCTGTATTAAAATATTCGAGAAAGAAAACTTAGAAGAGAGGGACAGCAGTGAAGTAGAGTTGAATAAAACGGAATGCAAATATTCGTCAAATTCTGATGAAAATTCGGACGAGGATGCACCTGATCCAACTCAACAAGACAAGCCAAAAGGTATTGAAACGATAGCTGATGTGATTTACCATCGTGACTTCGGATATCTGAATTTTGACCAGGCAACAGGAAAAGCAATCATACCAGATGCACTTCGTATAGAAATAGTAGAGAAAGGGTCGATTTATTTTCAGAACAATGTTGGGCCTTTTGCACAAAAAAATCACAGATCCATGATTTCAGCATGGTTTATCAAACAGTTAGGAAAACTGACTTACAATTGAAAGCATTTTGTTTTTCATAAAATTCAAAACTTCATAACCTTTTTCAATGTACACAATACTAAACTGATATGAACTGTAACACACTGAAAAGCTTTCTCCCCCACACCCCACTTAAAAAAAAAATAAACCGAAAGCATAAAAATGAAACGAAAACTTGAAGAATATATAAAAAATAAATTGAAACAAAAACAATAACATTTTTCTTTTATTACATGTTGCAGTAATGAACATGTATTTTCATTTTTAACTGTAACTTGATTTCATGGAGAAATTAGTAACTTTGCAATGCGAATCCATAATTATACAGAAAGATGGCTTTGCCATCTTGTATGCATTCAGTTTAACTTATAAACGTGAGTAAATATTTTCATCACACATGACACAGCAGCAACTTACTAAAAATTCAGATGCTTATATTAGCCTTAAGATGACT
>KK118617.1:0-17468 GCA_000611955.2 Stegodyphus mimosarum
GGTTTAAAAGGATTATTTCTCTCTATTTAACAATGGTGCCGCGTATTTCTCGATTTAACATATGCAACAAAATTTTAAGCATTATATAACTTCCACATGAACTCCATTTGTCGCACGCAAAATGTCTAGTCGATATTCAATTTTATGCCAAGGGTTTTATAACACTTCAGGAGCTATTCCTCTAATGACCTCAGTGATTCTCGTTTTAGATCATTGATATTCGGAACTGGAGTTACAATCGGTCCTTAAAGTTGCATTCAAACGACGGTATAAAGTGCATAAGTGGTTTAAGCCGAGCTGCGTTACCAGACAACCAGTCTGTGATACGGCACAAAATCTGGTTTAGGGCTCCTGGCATAAAGTTCGAAGTTTTCAACTTTATGCCGACTGAATGGGAAAATAGAGCGGGAAAGCTGTAGACACATCTAACGCATGCGCAAATTTAGCTTCTCGCTAAATATTGCTGTACATCAAGTGGGTGTGGCTTAGACTCTGAGCCGCAGGTGGGAACGGAATTCCCGCATTTTATTCCTTGTGACTATGCCTCTGTGACATTTACGTTGCCGTCTGAATGCAGCCTAACATACCCCCAAACGAAAATGTCAAGAGGTATAATGTCGGGGGATCTTCGCGGCTTGGTATGGATCCCCCCACGATCAATCCAACGATCAAGAAATGTTTTGTCCAAGTCCGTTCGAACTATGGAACCCCAGTGTGGGCGAACGCCGTCTTGTTGAAAGATAACTCGAAGCTGACGGCGTTCATTTGAGGAAAGCATAGCACTCTAGCATGTCCAAACATGTAACGCTTGTCACTATCTGTTTGATGAAGAAAAATGGTCCGAAGATTTCATATGCAGTCAATGCGCACTAAACATTCACTTTCGAGTTACTGTGTGTTTTTTCTCTTATTGCATGAGGAGATTCAGTTCCCCAGATTCTACAGATCTGAAGGTTAATCTACATAACCGGAAACTTGGAAAGTAAATTGTTACATAAAACTGTTTAAATTGTCTTTCCAATAAAACAATAAACATGCACGTACCTCATTTTTTTTCAAGCAAGAAATGCGCTCAGTGACTTTGGAACATCCCGTGTTTTACTAATTTTAATGCTTACTCTAACCTTTTGATCTTTATCTGCAGATTTTCATGAAACTTTGTTCCTTTGTTTTAGGACTCTATGTTTAGATTTAAACGGAACTACGGTCTATCATTTTTCAAAAGGATGAATGAAAGGAAGATGAATGAAGGAAAACAATTAAGGCGATTGATTGTTATGCAATATAACAAACTAACGTACTGTAAATGAGTGATTTGTAAAACATTTCAAATATTAGTGAAGCCTCCTTTCCCAAATGAATTCATTTCGCAAATATTTTCTGAACTTAAACTATAGTTACAAAAGTGATTTTTGGGTCTTAAATATTTTGGTGCAAGTGCAAAAGATATTTTCAAAGTTCAAAACCCATTTGAATGTACAATCGTTGTTCTTTTATCAGACCTTCAATTGGAAGTGACTGATCTGCAAAATAATGTTTAAAAAAATCTGATGTGTACACCACATGACTTCCTTATGTTCGAGATTTGCAAGAACTAACCATTCTCCTTTCTCCTAATTTAACTTAAAATAACTTTACATCTAATATTCCAAAGTATCATGTTTATTTTCAACATCCATCGAACATCAACAAACTCCAAAAAAGGGTTAGATGGTTGCCACTCTTATAATGACAAACTATGAAAAAAAGATAACAACTGAGGCTTGTTTCTAACAATACTCCCACCTTTTAATTGATGACATATACTTAATCAATCAAAACAAAATATAAAAATACTGTCCACACAAATATCAAAGCTAAATAGTAAACAAAAAGAAAATCAAGTTCTTAAATTTCTACACTTAAATAACTCAATGAGTTTCAGGTTAGAAATCTAGATGGAATTTTAATTTGTTGTCCACTTCTATTCACGACAGTCTTACTCTCCTTTGATAAGTCTGGAGATAAGTTATTTTTTGGTAATTTTTAAACTAAATTGCCTTCACCCTCCGTTTCAGTTTCATTTGCCTCCTCTGACTCCAAAGATCAAAGTATTTCGAGAGGGAAGTTTCTCTGGATTGGGCGAACTATTTCTCCAGACATGGTTTTGACACGAACTACCGTCGTTTCCTGGATATAGCTCAATCACCTTTGCTTGAGGCCGCAGCACCTTGCGTTTGTCATCACACTCGATGAGAACTATGTCTCCGATTTTTGATGAGAAACTGGCACTGTAGATGGACGTTGCACTTGCAGGCCGAGATATTCATTTCTAAATCTCTTTCTCAAAAGCTCTAGTAAATTCTGTAGATGATTCAGTCTCTAGTTGAAATCAAGCTATCATGGTGATCCAAGTCAGGAATTCCAAAGACTGGAATTTCACCTAAAATAAGGATAGTGTCAAAGGGATGAGATCATCAGAGTCCTCTGACACATAAGTAAGTAATCTGGCATTCACAGTTGCTTCGCAGTCACACAGCACACTCACCAGTTCTTCATAATTCAGACATGACTGGCCTAGAACTCCACTTAAAAACTTCTTAATCATTTCAACAAGTTGTTCACAAAAGCCACCCCACTATGGTGCTGCGGGTGGGCCCAACTTCCAGTCGATCTTATTTGTGGCGGCTTCTATCTCGATAGTATTCCAATTAATTGACCTCAAGAGATTATTGGATTTTGAGGACAATTAATTTATAGTGACTGTCTCCCTTGTCACTATAAATTGCCGATGACCTCCCTCTACAGGCAATAAATCTTCTAAGATTAAGTAAACATCTTTGAGTTGAAAGGGACAAATTCCGTTCCAAATGAACTGCCCTGAATACGGCGCAAGTGAAAGGTAAAATTCAAGCTTTTCTCTTATCCTTTAAAATTAATGGACCAGCTAAATCAACTCCGACAATCTCATAAACACGAGCATGTGTAACTCTGTTTTCTGGTAGATTAGCAGGCACAGTCTGTAGTCGTTTACTTCCATGTAGCCTGCACCTGACACATTCATATAAAGCTTTTCTAATCGTAGCTATCGCTCAAGCGAATAGCTGTGTGCCATAGTGCATTCATCGCAGATGATAATTTTACACTGTTTCAGCTCTGTCGCCATGGACGATTGTTTTTTTATGTTGCGCACTGCGTCTGGGTTATTTTGAATATTTAGTGGCAGCTTAAATACTGAATGAGCTGTTCCGCCTCCATCCAATAAAGTTGCCGCAATGCCAGATGATGCAACGGCCAATGCAATGCCAGATGATGCAACGGCCAATGCAATGCCATTATTTGATAGTATTTTGACGAAAATTGCCGAAATAAGGAATGTTTTGTCAGTTCCACCTGGTGCATCAAAAAAAAAAGACTCCGCCTTGTCTTCCCGAAACTGCGAGGAACATAATGAACTGGTAAATGGTTCTTTGTTCCTTTTTCATTAGTGGGGCATTGCGAGTAACAATCGCTGCCGTTTCTACAGTATTGTACTGCACTTTACGATTCATTCCAGTGTTCATTAAATCAGATGCACTTCGACTTGGCGAATGTATATCGAAATGCTTGAGTGGTAAGTTGGCAATGATAAAGCAAAGATCCTCAATAGCAATCAATGCTTCATTGTGCATAGCGTCGCTGAATGTTATCGTTAGATCGTTGTACCATGTACGATGTTGACGCAATACTTCATGGGTTATTGAATCTTTGTGATTATCCCACAATGTCTCTGCTCGGGCTAGGAAACGTGTAGTCAACACTATAGCGAATAGTAGACGAATTTACATAGCTGTACAGTTCAATGTTGCTTCAACAAGCGTACATATCCACTGTTTGTCGTCTTCCAGCAAGCCGAGTGCAAGGCATGCATCTTTACACGTTGGATACTGTTGTCCATTCACTTTACGTATATCTTGAAATGACAATGGGCCGGTGACATTAAATACAACAGTCGAAGATAAGAGCACTCTGTGCCTTGGATAGACTGTAAGTACTCGCCCCAAGGTGTTTGATTTTTATAAACTGGGGCATGCATCAATCGGCGTGCCTTGCTTGCGGGACATCCATTTTTGTTTGAGTCCATGTGAAATAGCGTGGTACTTCTGAATAGAGTAATGTTCGTGCAAAGGCACCAAAAGCATCCTCACGATTACGCAATTCAAAAAATTCGGTGAGTGTAGTTTTTGGTGGATTTATAGCACGACCAATCGTTGTCTCGTTTGTGAAAAATACGGGCTGACCGTTTTCAAGATGAACGACTAAATGAATAATTGCTGGATCTCTTTCTTGAATTGGGAAACCAAATATACGCCAAACAGCTTCATTGAAACTGATGTACTGGCCAATTTGGTATGCGTTATTTCGTTGTTGTATTCACTGGAGGAGCATTCACATTGGTATTTTCAACTCGAAATACAGCCACACCACTGCCTTTATGCACATATTTGCAAATATATTTGATGCTCTTCACTGAACTGCAGAACTCAACATTAATATGAGCACTGAATGTTTTGCTCTACAGAGGCGAATATAGCACCACCCAACGATTGTCGATGTCAATGTCTGTGTTGTTGATATTTTTAATAAATGATTGTCCTCCATTATCGGGATTTCCTCGTCGATATATTGGATATCCGTCGAAATTTGTGATCGTATCGTTAGTGAAATTTTTAAGAAAACATTTGGTACATTTTCCATCTACCATGCAAGGCGATAAACGATTCAGATTACCTCATGGGCCATGAATCATATTTGCTGTAACAATATCAAACAACAATTCATCAGTAGATGGATCTGAAATTTCCGCAGAAATTATACTATCGATTTCTTCAGGGCGGATTTTGTAGATTAACCAAACCAAAATGTGTGCATGAGATAATCCTCGCTTTTGCCATTCAACCGAATACGTCCAGCAACGTGTGGGAAAGAATACATGTAATTTTGTAATGAAACTTATTAAAGACTTTAATTTTTGTCTGAACGCAGGTGCTGTACTGCCATGACGATGCATAGAATTTTGGCCAGGCAATAGCAAAGATGTAATCTCCGGTCATTTTGGATTGCATGTGAACGTGATAAATAAACTCGGTCGTCCATATTCGCGCACGAAAGTCAGAGCATCCTGTATATATTCTCACATATGATGTGGACTGCCTATGTACGATGATGGTAGAATGACAGACTTACCAATTTCGGCGGAGTCGGCGTTGTTGACGATGCGTCTTGCAAGTGAATATATTCTTCCGCACGCAGCTTTTGTTGACTATATCGCAAGTATCGTAGTCGTTCGCTGTCTATCTTCACGTACATGTCAACTATGAATTGTTGACAAAGCTCATGACATCCTAGAATGACGTTGTCCTGACCGCGTCTAATAATCAACCGATACGTATAATAATCCTTCGATCTAAAATTCTTGTTTGTTTCGGCTTCTGTAATAATAAATTCATAAATATTAATTCAAATTAATTAAGTTTAATAATTTAAGTTTTTTGTTAAATGAGTAATTATTAAGTTCATAATGAATGAAGTACCTGTTACGAGATCTCGTTGTTTAATATTTATGCAATATCCGTCTTGTCCCTTCCAGAGCATTAGCGGATATTGGAGAGCGTCATATGAACGGTGCGTATCAGCAATGGACTGGAGATTATTATTTCTTCTACGAATCACGATTTCTCGTGTAGCTGTACGATCGCCAACCATGATTCCAGCAACGTCGTCAACAGCAGGTGTATTGAATCTATAAATGTGCTCTCCAGCTCGTGTTTTATCGGGATTGATGACAATAGCGTGATTTTCACTTTGGAATTTGTGCATGTGTGATTTGAATATTATCAACAATTCATTGTGCTCATTCAATAGAGCGTCCAGCTCGCCGACGATGCGTCTGGCAAAAAGTAAATTGAGATTATTGTAGCCACAACGTGCATTCACGCGATTGGCAAGTGCGCTTCCAGAGTCCTCACCGCCCATAAAAAAGACTTGTAAAAATTTATGTGGTTCGTTTGGCATTGGCAGCAATGAGCTTACTTTGTGATAAATTTTGGCCTTTGATTTTGAATGTTGAATTGAGTTGTTGATTATTTGCAGCATTATTTTTAATTATTTCTGTTGCTCCGAACGATGTCATTTGGAAACATGAATTGAATGTTCGAATTGATTCTAACCTGTTCTGAAGTACAGGTTAGAATCTGGAGCCGTGTCGATAAGTAACCGTTCAGTGGTTCAGGTGGTGTATCAATTTCACGTAGTTGCACCTTTCCTGATACCCAACACATCCCGGCTGGCTCATTTTTAAATTTAAGAGCATTACAATGCGGACATTCTTTGTCCATAGCACAAATTACCACTTTTGAATGGGCATAATATTGAATATCGGACTCAAACTCGAATGCTAGACGCAAGAATGAATCAGACGTAAATGATCGATGTACCTGTTGACGTTGTTGATTATTTGCTCTGCGTCTGTTAACTATGAAACGGCGTGCTCGTCTTTGTTCTAATCTTGTTTGTTTAATTCGTTCACCTCATGCATCTTCTGATTCTGCTTGACGCAATTGCGCTATGCTCACACGCACATCAGTATTATCTTGCTGGATTTGTTCTGTTCTTTAGGCTTTTCTTTTTCGCATGTCTGCAGCTGTACTTGTTTGACGGCCCAAATTAGCCCCTTTGCGTCTTGTTGGCATTGTTCACTGTACAAAACGCACATAAGTAGAACAAATTGAATTACTTAATGATGAAAAACAGTATACTAATAATGTATTTATTCTTTGATATATACTATATTTCGTATTATTTAGTGTATATCGTGTATATTTTCTTTTATTATTTTACCTAGCTTTCACAACATTTCTCTTTTAAAATGATTCTCACAACATTTTGGACGCACTGACTATAATATTATTATTATAGTGTCTTTTAATAATAAACAAATTAATAAATAATAAATAAAAACTAATAAAAGTATAAGAATAATTTATACGTGTAACACAATAGTCGTTATTGGCGGGAGCTCGTGACATGTGTTGAGTACTTTTGAGGTTATATGAAATCACTTAATTAACTAAACGTGAGAACTACACTCAGATTTAATAATTTTACTAATTATTAATAAAATAGGACTAAACAATTATAGCCCTGCAAATTAATAGTAAATACTTAAGAATATAATTAAAATGAGAGTTACTCTGAGATAGTAAAATCATAATTGTAGACGTCACTACTACGATCGATGCACAAACGATAATAATATGTAGGTGAGAACTGTGTAGGGCCGAAAACTGTGTAGGGAGTGAGAGAAGGCTTATTGTGTGAGAGAGACAGGAGACCGGCTTCAGTCTCATACTTACTCCGTGCTGGCTGAGAAGTGACACCGGTAGACGCCTGGCGGGGATGACTGATCAAGTGATAATTGATCAGTTATCTACCAGGGTTAAAAATTAATAAATTATTAATATCGCTATTAAAAAATAGGGGTTAGTGGTAGAAGGGTGAAAATTTAGGGTTGTACGTATTTTTTAATGCCACATCATAAACAAATAAAAATAGCAAATTTTGTCCAAAAAATTTTTAAAAAAATTTGGGGGTGGACCACCCTTATCACTTAAGGGTATGAAAAGTAGATTACGGCCGATTCTCAGAGCTGCTGAATATACATATAAAATTTCATAAAAATCAGTCAAGCCGTTTCGGAGGAGTATTGTTACAAACATTGTGACACGAAAATTTTACATATTAGATGTACCGAAAGTCAATTATCTTCATCTGAAAGAAAAGAGTTGCCAACAGCACATTTAAAATGCTGACATTAACGAAACATTTTTGACATATCATGACGTCACATGACATATCACAACATCAAATCGCGTGCTTTCTTCAACGTCAGAATACGACCTTATCATATTTAATGTTTGGCAATGCTATTTTTGTTTCAAATTTTGTAAAACTTACAAAATTTCTATTAATAAACTTTACGATTTGAAAGCCAGCAGTGGCAACACTTTTTGAAATGAAGCAGAGTTTTATTTCCAGCGCGATAGACTGTCGCCACTCGGGAAAATTAGTGCGAAAATTAGCGTTTTCTGAGTTTTTAATTAATATTTCGGCTAATTAAATTCGTACAAAGATGAGAGTAATCAAAATAGCTTCCCACGAGTTTTTGAATCCGGGGGTATCTCTCTCGAAACTGAACTCCACGCCGTTTCGAAGGAGATAATACCACAAGCAAACAAATAAACAGACAGACGCGCACAGATTTTAATGGTATAGATAGATTATTAAGTAGTCATTAATTATTCCCAAATTTTGTCTCACTCTGAAAACTTATGTAATTTGTTTACTTTTAGCTTAAGTAAGTTATTTAGCAGTTATTTCTACACATTACAATTATTATGAAATAAACATCGGTCTCTCAGATTTAATATTCAGCTCTGAGTGCATTTAAATCACAAAGTGTAACCAACGGAAAGTTCTTCCAGGCGCCAAACTTTAGACTTCAGATCAGAAAATAAAAATAACGTACAAATGTTTTCTTTACATGATTATTATCACTGTGTATGTAAAACAAAATTTAAAAAATTCGTCTAATCTTAGAATTTTATCATCGGACGAGCTAGGAATACAGCACTCTTGCTTTAGAACCCCTATTTAGATTATGATATAAATCAAAGAATCCGTGTTACCTTGTTAACTAACATTATCATTGCACTCAGAGAAAAGGTCAAATTTGTTTGGATAAAATTATCGCATGGAACAAAATATTAGTATTCTAATGTCACTTTGAAATAAAACAGAAAAGGGCGTAGTAGAAATGAGCAAACCTTTAACAAGTGGAAACGTGATTTGCAGAAAGAATTACCGATAAAAATTAAATCTGAAGTTCTTGAATTTCAGATTCAAATTGAATAGCATTATCAAAAGTTTTCATCATGAAAAACCATAGCATAGAGAAGAACATATTACAGCTGATTTTGGTTTCATGATAATTCCTCGTCTTTCAAGGTTCAATGAAGAATATTTTTGCTAAAAAGACATATACCTTTTTGCACATACTGAATTTATCAGATGTAGTCTGAAATGGCTATTTTCATTTGCCAAAATCAAGGAACGATTGAACGAATACTAATTTCTGGTGCATGCTCATTCAGGAAATTGTGACAAGAACTTAAACAACATTCTGTTAATTACTTGCCAGAAATAATTTTATATACGTCTAGAGGATACAAGATAATATGTGGTTTTGAAAAAAGTTGCTTTTAATTAAACAAGTTCATTATCTCACTACAGAAATGTACTATTTTTTACGTTTTCTAATTGAGAGATTGTGTAGTTATTACAGCATTCAGCTTTGTATGGGAAGAAGATATGCAAAAAAAATGTCCAAAAAGCTACTTTTTTTCAGAATTGACATAAATAACCAACTAATTACAATGCCTCATAGATCATAGAGTATCTGGTAAATCATATACATTTGATCCTTTTGAATGTCTGGCGAATCGTTTTCTAGCCTATTTTACAATATACAAATACAAATATCTATCTATCTGTCTATCTATGTATCTATCTACCTACCTATCTCTAAATATAGTTATATAACTTTCTACAAAGTTCCAGAACTTCCTAAGCTCTTTTCAAAAGTTTACACTACAAGAAAGCAATGCTGCTATTTCTTTGTAAAATCATCTTAACAACTTGAAGCCTTTCACTTTAACCTTTGATCAGCTTGAGAAACCTTCGCTTTGTTTTTATCCTAAAAATTTTGTACTTCAAATTTACATATTAATAACTTTCCTCGAAAATCCTATTCAAAGCAGAACATTTTTCTCTGGTAACTCAAATTAATTTTTACTTTTAACTTTACATGTTTTTGAACTTTTAAACTTTTTATTACATAATTGTTCTTTAAGACAAAAAAAACATATTCTCCTTCTGAATACCTTTGTTAATTTGGGGAACTTAAAATCTTTTAAAAGCAGTGACACGAGCACGAATTTCTGAAAAAAACTAAAAAAAATAAAAATAAAAAGGTATTTTCTAATAGCTTCCACACTTTTTTTATGAAGTTAAAGATGATACAGCTTATTTATGGATAAAGGAAAATAATCTAAGAGAAGTTACAAAAGTGATGAAAAAGGACTCCATAATACTATTTTCAGTGGGTATTGGCCTTAATTATAGTAAAACCCTCAAGGCAAATTCTTCGCTTTTAGTAGCTTTGAAATGCAGGATGATAAAACATTATCCAAATACACAGTGCTAAAGAAATGTCTTATTGACGATAAAAAACCAATTTATTTAATATAAGGCACATTAAAAACATGTTAAATTATCACTGTGAAGAAGTGACACTGATTTCTATCCATTTTTGACAACCGTAATGATAGGAACTTTTTAAACAATAAAGAATGCAATAAAAATATACGTTGTGAGGATTTATTTATTTATTTTGACTAGTAGTTAATTTTTAGTTTAACCTACTTTTCTTTTCACTCTTCTTTTCACTCAAGCTTTCCATGCCAGAATGTAAATTAGAAAGCGTAAGTGCTATTTAAGCGAAAGTTTCGCAAGCTAATTTTAGAGCCTGTTCTGCCTGCTTGAAGCCCTGTTGTTACCGTGACTAAATAGTAATTTGATTCTGCGGCCTTCAGTCTTCTAGCCATTAGGCTTCTCCCACCGGCTGCTACGAGCCAGAGCCTTTCTGTGTGTTTGCTTCATCTTGTGAGTCGTTAGGCTAGTCTAAATTACATTTCTCTTTAAGTTCAATATTACTTGTTTCATGTGAAGAAGTGTGGACTTATGTAAACCCAAGTGGGATCGATGTCAATTCTTTGTGATCGAATAAAAGGGCTATTTATAGCATTCCTCCGAATTTGTCTGCCTACTGCTAAAGACCTGAGGATAATTCCTTTACAATCTTCTTAAAGCTCGTGAGTTTATGACACCAAAGCAAACGAGACTCTATAACTTTATTTTGTCAACTAAGGCTTGTTTATTTATTTTTAAGCAACATGAGTCAAACTATATGGTAAACATATTGTGAAGAACAGTTTTTCAATTAATATAAGTTGGGATTTTTCCATATGTTATGCGAATACGAGCAAATATTTTTAAGAATGTGATTCATGAAAATATCCTTATTTCATGACATTTAATAAAATCAAGTTTCAGGTGTTTCAGAAAGAACTGAAAACTAAATTATAGTATGTAGAGTCAATAAGTCTTTTTTTATTTTGCAGTAGGAGACGTGAAATATGTGCAGTACCCTCGCCAAGACTGGAACACTGGTGCTCTCGAACATGCTTCCAATTGCACCATAAAGGCACGCGGAAAGGAGGGAGAAAATATATTTTATGCTCCTCCTTTTAATGGGCGACTGGAGATTGGGGGTCTCAATCGCCAAATCCAGGTGATGACGAATAATTGTTCACCACCTTTTAGTTTCGACGCCACTGTAGAGTGACTAGGTTATTTCGAAGCAGCAGACATGAAAATGAGCAATGCCTCGCGGAGACTCGAAGCTGGACCTCTCGAAAACGCTCTGACTGTGCTTCCAATTACACCATGAAAGATGCGGAAAGGAGGGAGGGAAAAGCCTCATAAGTATAATATTCATTTAATAGCACATTTTTAGTGCAGTTTCTGAACTTAAAGCATAAATAGATATCAACAAAGAAGAAGAAATTTTATGTGGTTGCATTATACGGTAGATTATTTGATTACACACTCATGCTAAGAAAATAAGCAGCAAACGCTAAAAGAAAAAGCACGAACACATAATTTACAAATCAGATGCTGCATTGACGAATGCAAACAGGAAGCCAAAATTAACCTAAAATGCAGTAGCCAAAACGAAAAGCAAATATGGCACCATCTGCACGATAAATCAGTTCGAGGGCTATCAGGATGTTGCAAACTGGTGCAAGACAATCCGGTGTTGCGAGAGATCTGGTTTTGTATCGTAGTGTCATCAGTAGACTGTTTAAATCGTTACCAAAGGAATCATAGCTCCTGTAGTTGATGTGGGTCTGCATGTTGGAATTTTACCATAACGGCAGACGATCGCTTCCTGTTTCTATGTGCAAAACACCGTAGGACACTAACAACACTAGAGCTGGCGTCGTATCTCTCTGCTGCTGCAGGACGGCTCATATCCCGCCTAAATATGTTACTATAATAACTCAAGAAGGCGGCATGTGGTTTGCGTTCATTTGGTCCCATCGTACGTTGAATTGGGCCCCTGAACATTGCAGTTGAACACCGGAACAATGGGACTAGGTCCTCTTTATAGATGAATCTCGATTTAACATCCAAAATGATTCTCAAAGGACAATGATATGGCGAGAACCAGGGGCAGACTATCGGGCGCCAGACATCCCTGAAAGATACAGTAACAAAGGAGGAAACTTACCTGTATAGGCTGGGATATCCACGAACGGACGTACCGATTCTAGGTGATTCCTGGTAGTTCCGTAACAGCCGTCTAATGAATATAGCAATGAAATTCTACACCCTCCTGTACGTCCTTTTTATGGCTACAATGGGTTCCGACGCGATATTTATGGACGATAACTCTCGCCTGCATAGAGCTCGAGTCGTACGGAGTTATTTGTAGAGTGAAAGCATTCCACATCTGCAGTGACCTGATAGATCACCGTACCTGAATCTTATAGAACATGTGTGGGATATATTGGAACGACTGTAGCAGATCACAGTGTGCCGCCAGGAACTGTCCACGGGCCCCGACATGCGTTATTATAGGAAGGGGTGTTGCTGTATCACAACAAGCGACCAATGACACTTTTGCCAGCTTGACTCACCGTTGTCAAGCATGCATTTCAGCTACAGGATATCATATCCGTTACTATCGTGATGTTTCTACTGCCCATTCCTTCGTCCCGTTTGGTCTTCCGCGATGTGATGGCTGTAATACATATGTTTCTGTATATCTTTGCTTTATTGTTTGCTGTGTGGTCTAGTAATATCTCATCAACCTCTTGGATCAATTGCACGCATATCCATTAAACAGTTTTTGTTTTATTGCGTTTTTTACCTTTGTTGCTTATGTTTTGGGAAGGAGTGTAACAAAACGCATTAGGACTATGGAAAACTGGTTCATTCTTATGATACACATGAAGAAAATCATGAAAACCAGCCGTAGAGCTACCCCGTTATTCTGAGATCGAAGCCGGTTCAAACTCCAAGGATTCAGCGTTCTTAATACTCAGCCATCTGTGGAGCCTCGACCTGATATCATTATACGGCTTTATATTATTAAATATATATTATAAGATATATGTTTTCAGCCTTATTTAAAACTGCATATAAGGCAAATGCAGTCATGCGATTATATTCATCCAGGAGGATGCTATGCTTTAGCGTCGGGATAGCACTTCTGAGTTGCTCAAGGAGCACCACAAAAAATTCATCACATTGCAATGTTAAGTTTCCTTAATTGTAACAGAGTTGAACAGTAGTGACATATGCTACAACAGTTTGAGAGACCTGAAAGTCTACCATCAAGCAACTGTCGTAAACTAAGAGAGGAGTTAAAGTGAAAATGGTTTAATTGCAAACGGAAAACCTCCAAAGTACTGAGGAGTGCGTTCTTTGGGATTTACAAGTAGTAACTGCAAAGAAAAGAGGACTTAAGCGTGATTATTCACGAGTTCTCACTGCCAAGCTGATTAGATTTACATTTTTCATATAAAAGCTATTTCAAAAGTAAATACCATAACTATATTAATCCTGTACATTTCGCGGGAAAGTTGTATGTTAATTAGAGTAGAGGCTTTTTTTAATTAATCACAAGTGGACTTTCGTTAATCAAACAATTATTATTTTTCTTAATCTTCTACTTCTTTTCTTTCATAAGAACAAATAAATTAATATCTGGTTCCTTTAAAAAACATTAACAAATATAATTTATGTGTTAAGCGATTTTCATCAATTCCTTTTCAATTTATGTTTTATGTTTTGCCGTTGTTGTTATAAAAATGTCAGTGAAAGTTTCTTTTTTATTTACAGTAATATCAGCAGCACGCACGATGTCACATTTCTTGCTGCAATCTCCACAGAAAAGAAATGGAAGAATAAGAAGGTACAGCAATAGAAATGTAGATTATTATTATGTATCTATTACTAGATTACTAGATATTGTTTTTCGTTTTTATTTAAATTTCAAAGTACAAAGAAAAGTTTATTTGATATCCCAATGTAAACAAGCCAAAAATGGCAAAAAAGGTTTTTTTCCCCATGAAATTTTACAATAATAATGCAATCTTGTGAAATAAACAGTAAGAGTATTAAAATCGTTTTTTATATGAGCACTTTAGCATCCGTTTGGCATTATATTATTTACAGAAGTATATAAGCTGCTCAATCGGTATACTGGTTAGCGTTGTTATCTGCCGTACGGAAGGGTCCGGGTTCGAATCCCGGAGAAGGCATAGATGTTTGTAAATATATAGCGTCCGCGCGGCATGGGGGCACTCTAAACATTCGGCAAGTCAAAAGGTTGTAGTAGGAAAAGAGGGGTGGGAGACTCTCTGACCCGTCCCTCCCCCCCGGGGTGCTCTCGATAAAAATTGGGACGAAACTGAGCTAAATCGCACTGTTACCCGTAAGGTGTTCAAGGATTTTGCCAACGAAAGGGGTAAAGTTGCGCTCCTTGCCACGAGGATTTTCGTGTCTTGGGATGACGGTGAGTCAGACAAATGAGCATTAGCAACAACAACATGGATATATTAGGATTTATAAGCACTATTATTAGTATATTACAGGATTTTAATCAAACACTTTTTATGATTCTTGTACAAGAAACGTCAAATTATTTAGAAACCTAGAGGAATTTCTGTTTCCTGACCAAGTATTCGAATCATTAGTCAAATTCAGAAATTTTAATAATTCACCTGGAAAATGCACATCATTTCTATCATTTAAAATTGCGCTTAGAGATAGAAATGTAATTACTGTAAAATGAAACGTAAAAATGTAATTTTGGTTTATTTTATTAAAGAAAATGAAGAGAACTCTTAGGCTGCTATTAGTAATAATTTGATTAATGGGAGGAAACAATTCGTTGAGCATTCTAAAAGTTAAAGCTTGAAAAGAAATATTTAGCTGGTTAATAAAATTAATTTGATTCGAGAGACTGAAATCATTTAACTTCTATTTCTAGCATTAGCCGAAAAGTAAATATATCTATCTTCCTGAGAGATATTATTGAAACTGGGACTAATTTTAACTCATTTATTTATATCTTAAAATTTAAATATAACTAACTAGACATAGTCTCGAAACAACGTATCGCATTGCGTTAGATAACTGAATTGTGCTTTTCAAATATTCTGTTTCATAATAATTATTAATATGGAATTATAATAATGATGACTGCATTTTCTATTAGCATTTCTTGAGAACATATATTTTCAATGGGTGATAAAAGTTTCATTGCATTCAAAAATTGCATCATAATGTCTTTTGACACATTTTGTGCAAAATTGTTGTAATGCTAAATAGTGTGGTTAAATGTTTACGAAATGAATCTTTTTGAGCACATAATGTCTGGAAAAAAGGCACACGACCTAGAACTCCCTTCTGCACAAACACAGGTAACCGATAAAGCATTGTACCGAATAACTTATTAAAGAATTATTATTTTCAAAACGCTATATATTCAAAATTATTGCACATATAAATATGAGTGGTAAATTACTAAAAAAATTCGGAAAGGTATTCAGATTTTAAATTACATAAAAAAGAGCGTTTTTTGACATTTTGTGTGTTAACTTTATTTATTAAATATCATGTTCTTCGCGCATAAACATAAAATGTAATTCAAGAGAAATATCCCAAAATCATTTTAAAACGAGCATATGTTTAGAATTTCAGATGCCCAGTCTCGCGCGATGGAGATAAATTTTTTTTCTGTGTAAACGTTGCCATTACTCGGTTTGAAATCCTTGAGTTTGTTAATCAAAAATTCATTAAAGTTTTACAAAATATGAAATCGGTAAAAAGCAAATTCCAAATTTCAAATTTGGGCTTCCAAATGCCCGCATTCGAAGGAGAATTACGTGATTCGAAATTGGATGGCTCTAGGTACCGTTGTTTTACCACAACGGGAGAAACATATATACATTTATGCAGATTCTTCATTATTTAATTTCTTTAAATGTAATACAAGGTGATAATATTTGGTGTCAAGAATTCGAATAGTGAAACAGCGTTTATAGTGAATCAACACAAAAGCCAAAACGAAATTAATAGCCTTTCTGGGAAAATTTCGCCTTTGGACTAAAAAGGGGACAGTTCAATATCTCCCGTTCTACTGGGCCGATTGACGGAATTCAAATTGCATTTTTTATGTCTCGAAAGCGCCACTTAGGATATATATTAGACTTATATGTAGCACTGTTCTAACACACTTATTTTGACACAAACTCGGACTTTTTCTGAAATGACATGCCAATAGATATCCATATTTCGATTCTACGGCTCAAAGTATGCCTAAATATTACATTTTGCAGAACTTGGTGCGAAATTTGCGGAGAAATTCAAAAATCCATCTTGGCGCATTTTTTTCAGTTTCTACCATGATTACATAGCGAACTTCTTAATTTATAACAACCTATTTTCCTTCCTTTTTACTTCCTTGTACGAAGTAAAAAGGAAGTATTGTAATCGCGAAAAATTTCGGGTATCATATTTCAATGAAAATACCTATTGACCGCTATCGAATGCAAATTAACGATGTTTTTGAGTGACATCAGTATGTAAGGACAGAATAAAAGACTCTTTCTCCCAAAATAATTATAAAACTGATTTGAAATGGATTCTAAAGATATTTTTTCCGTCTGTGCGTATGTCTACGTAGACATGTATGTATTTCGCAGAACTCAAAAACGAGTAGCCTCAGAACGTTGAAATTTTGTATATAAAGCTGCTATAACATGTAGATGTACACCTCGCATTTTGTTCCAATTGGCCGCACCAAAAGTATATAAATATATACACAGTCCAGTCACATTACTGAGACCATCTGTCAAAAGCCAGAATAACCACCTTTCGCAGAGCGGACTGCTGCGAGACGTGCAGGAAGAGAGTCACATAGGTCCCTGAAGGTGTTCTCTGGGATGTTGAGCCATGCCGACTCTAATGCCGTGGCCAGCTGCGCTAGATTACGCGGTTGAGTATCCATGGCGCGAACAACTCGATCGAGATGGTCCCACAGATGATCGATTGGGTTTAAGTCAGGTGAGTTTGCTGGGCAGGGGAGGACGGTAAACTCATCCTGGTGCTCTTCGAACCACGCACGTACACTGGCAGCTGTATGGCACCTCGCATTGTCCTGCTGGAAGATGCCATCATCCTGAGGAAAAACAATGCGCATGTAAGGGTGAACATGGTCCGCAAGGACAGATGCGTACTTGTATTGATCCATTGTG
>KK118617.1:18330-46758 GCA_000611955.2 Stegodyphus mimosarum
AGTGAGCTCAGTTTCTTTATTCTTATAAGTTTGTAAACTGTGCATTTTTTGCTTTAAAAAGTATTGAATTATGTTGTTCTTATCTTTCGGTTAAGATTTTTACGCCCTTAGTTAGCCTGCATGCAATAATTGTGGAATTATCAACAATTTAAAAGTTTTTTAAGTGCCACTAAGACTAATCTTTGGTTACGGTAGCGACCATATTTGTTTACATTTGAAGCTTAGCAGAATATTGGATTTGTTGCCAAGTTATTGAAACTAAACTTCGCAATAACAAACGTCTTCTTTTGTTATTGCGAATTAAATCATGCTTGATTCATTCTGGAATTATCATTTAAGTCATTAGCTGGTTTTTGCGTACAAATTGTAATTGTAATTGTAAAAATTGTACTTTTTAATTGTTTTAACTGTACTTGGTGTGTTATGGTTTTCTCTGGCTTTCAATTTGTAATGAAAATATTTTGAATTTTTAAGTATTTTTGCCTTACCGCTAAGTGAATTAATTAGTAGCGCATGCACATTAGGTAAGCGGCGCTGAATCATCTGTGAAAAACTGTTTTTTTTTATTTATTTAATTTCTTTTATGAATCGTTTTATATTTATTAGTATTAGTATTAGTATTTATTAGTATTTTTATTAGTATTAGTATTTGAACAGAATTTGTGGTAATTCTTCAGAGGCTATAATTTTTGGTATCTTTGAGTTATAAAATCAATGAGATGTAACTCTGTTAAATGAACCTAGCGCCGAAGTGTGGTTATGGTAAATAAATATAAACAGTGCATTTATTCTATTGTGGTTTATGAGCTATCGACGAAGTAGATTTAATTCAAAATTCTTTAACTGTGAATTCAATATGTTTAAATGAAATGCAGGAAATTGCATATAATTTAATATTCCATATAAGGAAGTCATGTGGTGTACTTTACTTTGTAGGCGAGACGAAAAAAAGTCATCTTTCATACTTTCGAATAATTTTAACAAAGTGCGTAAAAGACATTTGGCGTTATTATGACTTATAATTAAGCGAAATTTCAAAAAGCGGCAATATGTAAATTCAGGAGTGTCTTAGAATATGTTTAATAAAAAACTCTAATTTTTAGCAAGTGTGCAAAGAAATACATCTACTTTAAAATGATGGTTAAAACTTTATAGGTTACAAAAAGATACAGACACTTACTTTATACAAAAAGGTTTTCGGAAAATTTATTAATAATATTTAAAAATACAATTTTTAAATATTTAAAAATACAATTTTTAAAAATAAATTATAAAAAATGTTCGAATTAAATTTCGATTAAGCCTAACTTTCGAATTTTGGAAGAAGGAATCAAATAAGGTTAATAAAAAAATAGATCTAAATAAATATATTCAATTAACATTGAGGAGCCAAAATTTTGAGAGCTACGTTTTAAAAACTACCCGTGCGATGTTTCCAAAATTCTGCAGTTTGGCATAATTTAAGTCATAAAATCGAAATATGGAAAACAAACTGGCATGTCATTTCAGAAATAGTCGGATTTTGTGTCAAAATATCCATATTAGAGCAATGCTATATATAAATTCGAGGAATGAAAAACACAAGATGAATTTCGTGAATCGAACCCGTAGAACGGGAGATATATAACTGTTCCATTTTTTTAGGGCAGTGTGATGAAAATAAGAACAATTGCTCACCAATTTTGTAAACTCTGTGAATGTTCTATGTGAGGAACATGGGTTACGACACATGTCCAGGTGGTATTAAACTCGTTCCGCACATTTGTAGCGTCAATCTATCAATGGTCATCCCTGCAACATTGATGCTTCCCCCGAGCTCTTCTAATGTTTTTGGTAGTGGGTTACATAAATAAGATCCTTAATGTGCTCCCAAAGGAAGGTAAAGAATGAGGTTACTTGGTTGCGGGCTGCAGGGAATAAAGCGAGGTGATTCTTCACCTACATGCCTAATTCACCTAGAGCACACAGTACAAACCTGATCAGTTTGCAGTTAATTTCAAACATCACTCACATTTGTATATGTGAACACATAGCGTTTTGAAAATGCATGAATCTTTTATATCCCTGTGTATTCAAATCTTCTTGATTTGGTTATATCTGTGAATGTCTCTTTTGGAAGCAAGAAAACAGATAGAATCTAAAGTTCTAAGTAACTTGTATATTAGTGTAACATTATTTAATGCAATAGACGATCAAAATGTAACATTACTGGAAGTATTTTGATTTCAATATTTCGTTTAATTTGTAGAACTGGCTACTTCCAATGCTGCCATCGCTAGTACTGTCCACTTTTAAAAAATGTCTGAGAAAAAGAATAAGGTAATTTTTCTATGTTGTCTAATAAATGATGTTTTAAAAGAAGGAGCTAGTTTCATTGAATTTAAACCAGTACGTGGTTTTGCAAAGTTTCTTTTGATAACAAATGTTTGCTTTTACAATATAGATGAGTACGAGCTCTGTAAGTTTAGTAGTCCCGTGAATTTGATTTAATATATTCGGGTTTAATAGGACCGGAGGTGTAAACCAGGGACTTAAAGGAATTTAAGAATAGCTTGGAGCTTCGTTTTTGAAGCGGCTGGAGTTCAAATTGGCTGCCGGCTACTAAGAGGACGTTTACGTGAATAGAATACCGGAGATTGCAAATTGCTTGGCGACTTGCCAAGCGAATGAATTAAATGAAAAAAATAGCTTTATCTATCTAATATCAGGAGTCTGTGGTTATTTTCAAGGAAGTTTTATTGAGTTATAAAGCATCAGCAATTATGTATTCCATTAACAGAACGATATAACACAAGGTTTGTGACTGTATGTCGATCCGAAGCGTCATTACAGTTGGTTGGAGAATACGAGCATTTCTTTAATTTTTACAATATATAATAAAATTCAGCCCGCAAGAAACTAGAAAGAATATATAAAGATAATTTCACGTAACATTTCTGTAATTTGTGAAGAGAATGATGTAGATGAATACATAAAGATAATTTCATATAACATTTCTATAATTTGTGAAAGGAATGATGTACATGAATACATAAAGATAATTTCATATAACACTTTTTGTAGTTTGTGAAGAGAATGATGTAGATGAATACATAAAGATAATTTCATATAACATTTCTGTAATTTGTGAAGAGAATGATGTACATGAATACATTGAAGAATAACAAGCTATACAAAATGCTAATGATTATTTACTTCTGGATGCTGACCAAAGTTTATATTAAAATGTTTAAGACATGATTGTTGAGAATAAATATCAAGAAGAGATAAGTATTTGCTTATCTAATTGACTCTTCCTATATTGATAGCGTTGAAGAAGGGTTATCATTTAGTCCTTTATTTCAAACAGTGATGATAAATAGTGAAAAATTATGGGAAATGTTAAAGTTGCAATAGAAACTGTTTATTGAAAGCAGATTATTAAAAGAACTTAAACTTGTTAGAGCTTTGTGATAGCGAATTTTGAAATTACTTGAAGTTTAGTTTCCTAGAGATTTTCAGATAGCAGAGAGTCGTTTTAGATCATTAAAGATTTAGATCGTTTTAGATCATTTTAGATCATTTTACAGCATTTTATATTTCTCAATATTACATACGAAAGACCCTTTTCAAATAGTTTCTTTTCTGGATATTCTGAGAAAATGTGTTTATGTTTTTGAAACTCTTGGTTTTAATTTTCCGATGTTATATTAATATCCTTCTAGGGGACGGTGGGAAAGAACTTGAAAAGGAGAAGAAAACCAGAAGTTCAATGATTCACTAGAATGTCTGAAATTTTATGCTAGAATTTTGTAAAAGGATAAACAGCAAGGAGTTAAAGGCAAATGTCAGAGATAAGGTTGTAAGGATTTTAAGTTTTACTGACGTTTATTTTATTTTAAATCTTTACTATCTTCTCTTACTTTCCATTTCCGGCCAGAATAAGCGCGAATAGATTTAATGTATGCAAATGAGGTTGCAAACTTTAGAAGTATTTAAGACATGGCTTTTAGCCAAGAGAGTGGTGAAAGAGAGATTTCTCGCGGCCTTTACTACGCGTGTGATTTTCGTTGTCTGCCTTTAAGGCTAGAATTAAACTATCGCTAATATTTGAAGACGTATGTAGTGAGCAAGATGTAGACGTGTTTGCATCCTGATCACTACATACGTAAAGGGCCAATCTTCGCATTACGATTCTCTGTAAAGCACCTTAGTTCTTATTTAGTTAAGTTAGTTTCCTTTCTTATTTTCTACCTTTTAGACCAAAAGTATTGGTCTTTGTATCACGAAGTGCGGGAGCGCTTGTACGCTGTGAGAATAAAGGGTAAAATTTAACCCTCCTTTGTTTTATTTTCTACACATGCACGAACATAACTTTGAGTAAGCTCCTTGTTCTGACTTAGGACTCCAGTTATGTTTGCAAAGGCGATTAGAAGGAACAGTAGCCCTACAAGTGGCGCCCGAACTAAAAGGTGGTGACAATGTTACCTCATTAGCTTCAGAGATGCATTTGGCAGTACACGTAATTGTAAAGCTAGTCATTCAGCATTGAAGTTTTCAAATCTGAATATTCATAATCGTTTAATCGTAATAATCGTATGGTTTAATCGTTTTGTTAAGAAGAACAATCTATGTTTTAATTAACTAGTTTCAGATCATAGGTCTTCGAAGTGCAGAAATATTCATAAATGTTGAAAAAGGCTTAAAAAGTCATCATACGTTATTGCATTTTGATAGAGATGCGAAGAAGGCAGAAATGCACAGCAGAGTTACTAGCAATTCAGATAAGTTTTAGGTGACAGCTGAAACATTTTGTTCCTGAAGTATATTTATAGTCTAGTGTAAATAATGCTCAGCAAACAGAGTATAGTGTAACTTCCGAGATTCCCAGTTCAATCTTTAAATGTTTGTGTGTTCGATTTTCATTTTCAGCAGTGTGGAGTATTATTTATAGCTGCTATATTTGTGTTTAGTTCTATCTCTGCTGAAGAATTCAGCTGTGTAGAATAATAAATAGTTTCATTACCAAGGAGGGCATAAAAAGATAGTTTTATATAGAAGAAATGCCAAGGTTTTTATTTCCTCTCTGGGAGAGTCGGATACAAGAATTATTGGAATAATCGCAAATAACTTTTTTTCCACACATATTTAGCAATAATGCCATTTACAAAAACAATATTTACAATTAATTGGATAAGAGCATGATAACCGAAATTAGGTAAAGAGTTTATTGAGGAGTATGATTTGAGTTAGCAGATCCAAAACTCCACAGAAAAGGGTCTATTGAAATAAGTTTGGGAGTAGATATTTCTGTAACCCTTTAGAAGAGAAAACCATTAAAGTGGCGAAGGAAAACCAATCATCTCTAGTTCTAAAGTGAATTGAAAGTTTTCAAAGAGAGTAGATAACTCATTATAAATTAAATCCAAAAATTATATGAATAATATACAAGTGAAGACGGAGAAATTATTCTCTAACTTTTGAAAATTATATGTTGTACCTTTATTTGACATGTTTATAAAATCAGAGAGAACCTGTGGGGATTACTTTAATTAGACATTTTCAGGAAATAGAAAGCGTGCATACATAATGAAATTGCTTTTTCATTCATCACCATTTCTCCTTGAAGATTCAAAATCCAAACAAGGGATGATGATGAATGAAAAGTTTATGAGTAGATTAGAGAGTAATCTTGCATAATGCACTGATTAAAGTTACTGTATTAAAGTTACTGTACTCGTAACTGTATGCGAGGCATAGTTACTGTCTACCAGAGTACACTGAATGAAATTCATGAAGAATTTATGACCTGAAATCGTAATTTCTCCTCTCAAATATCCTATTAGTTGCGCAGATCAGATGCGCTGTAGCGACAACATTTCATTCATTGGCAGCCAAAATGTAAAATTTTGTATTTTCCGTCGAAACCTGTATGCATATCAATTTTGTGTCCAATTTGCTTTGTATCTTCTCGGTGCGTTGTGGTGCGTCGGGGTTTTGTCTAAGAGTGTAAAAATATTAATTAGAGTTCTTTTAGAATCTTTTAAAGCTAGCAGAGTTTTCATAAGCTTTATTTATCACAAAATGGACGTTAGTCCCGAATGGGCTATTAGTCTGGAAATAGCATTATGCATTAAATCACTATAAATGATGTATAACTTTTTAAATTGTGGCCACCAAATAATATCGCCCTGTATTATGGTATATTTTTAAAGAAATTAAATAATGAAGAATCTGCATGGACGTATGCATGTTTCTTGTATTGTGAGAAAACAACGGTATTTAGAGCCAACAAATTCTGGATAACGTAGTCCTTCACCCAAACGTGGGACCTAGAAACTCGAATTATGAATTTCGAATTAGTTTTATTGTCTATTTTGTGTTTTATGAAACTTTTACGAATTTTTGATTAAAACCTCAAAGATTTCAAAGAAAGCAGTGCAACACTCTACACACACACATACACACACACACACACACACACACACACACACACACACACACACACACACACACACACACACACACACACAGACACACATACACACACACAAAAAAACATTCTCCAGCGCGCGAGACTATCTATCGGAAATTCTAAAGATAATGCGGTTTTTAAAGATTTCATGATTTTGCTGTTGAATCGAACTTTGTGTGAACTAAATGCCAAGAATGTGATATTTAATAGTAAAGCAAACACACAATACGTTAATAATAAAAAGACAAAAAAGTTTTGTAAATCATCTTAGTAAGAAAACTGAACGTGATATGATGAGTTGTGAAAAGACTGGAAAAAAACAGAAAAATGTATGACAAAGCTGTGTTGAGACAATGCTGTATGACAACGCTGTATTGAGAATTCTAAAAGTATACTACCATCCTACTTCAAAAATTTTGTAAATTTGCTGTTGAATTGTATATGGCGTAAGTGCCAAGAAAATGATGCCTTAAAGCTGAAAAAGAAAAACAAATGGATTAGTAGGAATGAGTGTAACCGCAGACTGGTAGACTGCGAGCTCAGCGAAAGCATAAAAAACCTTAACAAGCCGTTTTTGGACGACGGTTCAAATCTGAAATCTTTTAGTTTTTTTTTTTAACTAGCAACGGTCAGAAATTTGTCATCGATTTCTTAGACAATTTCCTAGTAAGTTACCTAGCTCAGATTTTGCCCATATTCATTGTGGATGACAATACTTTGTGGTGCAGTGATATGTTTTTCAGAATACAATTCATATTTTTAAAATTTAATATTGAGACGATATTCGCTTAACGAATAAACTAAAACGTTCAGAAATTTGCAGCTTGAGCGATGGGATAGAGACGAAAACAATTGAGTGAAATTTCTATGAATAATTTAACATAATTTCTGATCATCCTGGCTAATTTTTGTAAATCACTGGATTTTATTGACCATTTGATGTGAAGTAATTGTGGAAAGTAAAAGAATGATCTTCTCATCTTTGAAATACGGTTTGTCAGTTGAATAATTTAATTGACAATGTGTGACTGAGACGAAAAAGATGAAAATAAAATAATGTGAAAATTTTTTTTATTTAAAACTGATAAATAATTAATGAACTAAAAGGAGAAAAATAATTGTCATACCGTTTCATTGGAACAAGAGCTTAAACAGCTCTTTGCAAAATTCATCTACAATTTTATTTCACAAATAATAAAAGCGTAGATGCCCTAATAACCAAATCTATTATTTGAATAGCCATGTCAAAAGTGTAAGCAATGATCTTAATAAATTAATGAAGGACGCCCCACACGTTTATTGTTCGTGATAATTTAGTGAAAGTTCGAATCAGGTGAGCACATCGTTGGTTCTTCATACTTCCTGGATTAAAAAAACATTCTATGCAACATGAAGTTCTACACCATCAAGTTTCGAGTATTTTAATCCTGAATGTCTGAAATAATTCGTGGAGATGGTTCGAATGTCCCATCACAAATAAATACTACTAAAATTTTGCAAGTATCAGATATAATATTCTGTGAGTGTTTCCTAAGTAATGCGCTCAAATTTAGTATGCAACATTAAAAACTACTACTATTTGATATTGCCTTTCATTAACTTAAGTTTATTTTTAGAGTATCTGAAAATGAATAAAAAACTAACGAAGTTGAAAGAGGTGTAGAATTCTAATCCTTTCCCTATCTGTTTGTTTTCCTTTTTACATTATTTATCAGTGCAAGTAAAGTTCTTATTTATTATTAAATATATTTGTGAAAGGCTGATTCCATTTGTGAAAAAGAATTCGAATGTTTGAAAATTTGCATAACACTAGAAAAAAAAAACTATAGAAACTGTGTAATGTTAGATTTGCAGTTAAAAGGCTATGTATAAATGAACAAACGAATAGGAAAGTAAGAAACGATAATAAAACTTACAAAAAAAGCTATTTAATGGACACTGTTTGAAAGGAAAAAAATCTCTTTAAAGAAAACTTACATTACATATTTAAAGACTAAGTTCAATGTACTTTAATGTATCGAAATGCAGTAAAATGCTGCAGTATACCTATCAGCGTGCAATGGCGATAGAAAGCAATTTTTCAATATGAAACGCTTTTGTTTTATTTGCAGAAATAAAGTTCCTAATAACAAGTTTCTTATTTTCCTATTCCTTTATATTCCAATTCAAGTGCACTCGCTTCCCGAATCACTGGAATTACATATTTATTTATTAGAATTTAAATTTAAGTTAAATCTAAAGAAAAACAATTGAATTGAAATGAAAGAATTTAAAAAGAATTTTTTTCCTACCCAAAAGCAAAAATTTCATCTAGTAGTGTAGTGTCACCAAACCTAGTCACAGCTTACTGCAACAAACGGAACATTACGAATTCTTAAGGCAACAGAACTCATTCCTCGATCAGCAACTATTTCAAAAGTTGTCTGTTCGCAGATGAATGTGATCATGCAGAAAGGAGTTTTCCCGAAGCATCCCACACTTATTTTATAGCATTTAAATTAGAGAAGAACGCTAACTAATCTTTTCAAGTGATATTCTCATTTTCTAGCAGCCCTTTCACAAAATGAGTATGATATGGTTTGGTGTCATCATTCGTAAAAATGATCAACGGTACTTCGAAACAGAGGAGCGTGGAAAAGAGTCACTTCGTGACAAACCGAAGGTGTGGAAATCAGTTTTACCATTCAGCATAATACTTTCCCAGACGAACAGGCGAGGACCATCACAGCCATTTTTTATGTTATTAGGAATGAAAGTGAGTCCCAACTTCTCTGGATGTCAATTCACTACCTTTCGTGGCATTCGAAATGGCTGAAAAATAAAACGTGGCAAAGAGGGGAAGAACCCAACCATCGCCCAATCTTTAAACTACTTGCCCCAGTCTACAGTGATCAATAAGGAAACGTCAATGAGATGTAATGTTCAGGACGACGGATGAATAGGCCATTTTTATGAAGGTGTATGGCCATAGCAAACCGACACATGATGTTCCTTTACCATACCAACCAGTGTTGCCCATTGATTGGTATTGATCTCTATTCACCTACACAGCAATTTAAGTAGTTATTCATTTGGTCAACCACCACCAAACTTTTTCCCAGCTCTATAGGTATTTTGTAAGATTATTCAAGTATTTGAAATAATAGTGTGGTCAGTAATCAAACTCTTGGACTGCTATTGTTCTACGTGTGAAGTGGTCCAGATAGTTTCTTTCAGTAACGTAACACTTACAACTTACTTGGTGTTGCAACAAATGTCTTTAATAACTCCCTTTATTCTCTCTTTGCTTATTGCCATGCGATGCGCATATTTACTGCAGGCTTTTTATGTAGTCACTTGACCTGTGATATCGTGTTTGCTCTATATTACACAAACAGCCTTTGCAGCGAACTATGTGTCCATTGCTAATCACTGCAAGTCCTTTTACCAATTTAATTGCTGCCTATTTCCATTTTAATTGCTGCCTATTTCAAAAATATATCTGTGCTTACAGGGGTGGATTAGCAGGTGAGTTGAAAGAAACATCGGTAATTCGAGGCCGATTCGAGAATCGGCGAATGAGCTGGTTGCATAATTTAATTACTTTTCTCATACTTATTTTAAATATGAAACAATGTCTGTCACTAAGTCCTTCATGAGGTAACCCTTCATTTAAGCAAATTAATAACCCTCTTGTGCAGTGTCAAATTAAAACGAAATCCACCTAGTACTTAAATCTGAGTTATTTTTATGCGTGTAAGATGAAAGAAAACAGAGCTTGATATTCAAGTTTTCATTAATTTTTTAAACGAATGCTTTCAGCTCTTTAAACTGAAATAATTGTTTAAAACTCAACTTATAGCAAGAAAAAATACCTGCAATTTATTACATTTAAAAAAACGGAGTTGATCTTGAGCTTAATATAAATTTAGTAGCCTTTAGACTCCGAAATACTACTGCATGTTGTAACATATGCAAAATTAACCAAGAATTTCAGTTGCATAGGTGAAAGACCAAAGTATTCGTATTTTCGACACTTTATTTAGATTCTTTGTGTCCAAATGCGTTGGTGGTTCATGCAACAGTGCTTTTCAAATTTAGAGACGTATACCATCTGGAAAGAAAAATATTTCCTAGTGTGCAAGTATAGAAGTTATTATCTTTTAAGATATGGAGTATTTCATTCACGGATTGAAATTCAGCCTTAGGTCTTAGTATCTAGATTTAACTGAAGAATAACAAGAGATTGTAACTTACATGTAGTAAGAGCACATAAGTTCACAAAGGCAGGAACTATAAGAAAAATTCAAAATTACTAGGTGGTGGAATGGAAGATGCTTTAGGTCTTTTGAGCGAAAAATCGATGACCGATCCATAAAAAAGATTTCTGTTTATCTCTTTATATTTCAAGTTAGTAACCTTCCTAGAAATATCATGCCTCAACTGAGGAAGAAAGATTCAACACTTTTGTGTTACAAATCAAAGAAGATCTTAAAATATATAAGATTCTTATAAAGTCTAGTATATTGCATGTTTGTAATATCTATTACAATGACTTATAGTCAACTTTTATCCTTCTTAATTAATTATCGCAGTATTCTATACTATTAAAATCTGTGTGCGTCTGTCTGTTTGTTTGTTTGTGATATCATCTACTCCGGAACGTCGGGGAGTTCAATTTGGAAAAAGGCACCCCCTGGATTCCAAAAATTCGTGTAAAGCCATTTCGACCATTTTCATCTTCGTACGACTTTAATCAGCAGAGATATTAATTAAAAACTCTGAAAACGCGAATTTTCGCGCTTATTTTTCCGAGTAGCAACAGTCTTGCGCGTTGGAGATAAAAATCTGCTTTGTTTTGAAAATTGTTGCCACTGCTCGCTTTCAAATTGTAGAGTTTGTTAATAAAAAATTTTAAGTTTTACAAAGTATGAAGTAAAAATAGCATTGCCCAACGTTAAATATACTATTATTATATGAAGTCATATTCTGACGTTGAAAAATGTACTCCATTACATGTGACGACATTATAAGTCGAAAACGTTTCTTTATTGACATCATTTTAAATAAATAGCTGCTGATGGCAATTTTTTGGCTTCAGGTTAGGATAAGTGACACGATATGCTATTGATAGGTTAATTCTAATATTGATATTGAGAAAAAATTGTCACGTCACATTAAATTTAAATCATAACGTCATATGTATACGTATTGACCTGAAGTGTCAAAAGTGTTTGGTTTCCTGGTTTCGCAACGAAAAATTATTTACCAATTCCGTGAAAAGAATGAACTGATTTCATTCATATTGAAATGATTTAATGCAATTGCTTCTCAGGTGCGCATAGAACTTAGAAATTTTACTTTGCGTAAAGCCATGCTAATAGTGTTACGGATTTCACATTTATTTGGCTATTTATTTAAAATTGTAATTAAAATTGCTTTATTTTTCCAATGCAACGCAGACGATTTTTGAAGAGAAAGCTACGTCAAAAAAATTAAAAAATAAAAGACCGCGTGCATTTAATGTTTAATAAAAAAATATCTCGTAATTACTGTTGCCATCCAGAAAAATCTAGAAAAGAGATTGTTTTAATGATAGTTAAAAAAAGCTTATAAAAGCCGAATTGAAACACCTCATCTCAGTAGTTGTAGTAGTGGTAGCTGTAAAAAGGGAATTACTTAATGCTGTTATTGATTGTAGCGATTTCGCTGTGAGATAGACTTATTTTATCTGTTTTGAACTGAGTTTTTGTTAAACGTTTGAGACATTGTGATATTGTGCGAATATCTCTGAAGAAATATTTCAGCATTTTGATTTATTTCTTGTGGAAAGAATAAATTTTTGTTAATTTTTACGACTTGTTCATTCAATTCATAACGAACCCGTACGCATGCAACAATTTTTAGTGTCAGGAGTGGGGTTTTTGAATGCCATTAACTAGAGCAATTGAAGAACAATTAAGGCAATTTATGGCAGCCTTTGCTGCATTTAAAGAAGAGATGAAATCCGTTAAAGAAAAGCTGGAAGCTTGTCAAGAAGAGATGAAAGCTGGTTAAGCATCTGTAAAAGATGAAATGAATGCTGTTCAAGAAAAAGATGGAGGAATCTATTAAGGAAGAAATGAAGGCTGTTCAAGAAAATATTGAAGCAGGTCAAGAGGAAATGAAAAGAGAAATTACCAGCGTAATAGAAACTAAATTCCAGACTAGGGAAGGCAGATTTTACGCTGTCGAAAATAAAGTTGAACACATTGAAGAAAGAGTTTCTTCTGTAAAAGAACAAGTAGAAGGAAGAGTTTCTGCTGTGGAACAACGTACCGAAGGAAGAGTCTCTGCTGTCCAACACCAAATCCAACAACAAATTGATGACAAGGTTTCTGCGGTTGCCAAAGAAGTCGATACTTTAAAGAAATTCGTAGCGACGGCAGGGAGCAATACCGATGGATTTTAATTTTTACCCATGCCTGCTCGTTCCTCTCTGAAGCTCCTGGCAAGTATCTAAAACTCAATTTTCTATAGTTGCGGAAGCAAATGGATGGGATTCCTAAGCTAAGGCCTGTCATCTCGCCGCTTCTCTGAGAGCAGACGCAGCGGATATCCCACAGACTCTTCCCGAAAACCAGAGACTAGACTTCGAAGCTCTGTCCGGCGCTTTGGAGCTGTGTTTTGGGGAGAAGTATTTAAAAGATTATAGCAGGCTTCAGTTAAAATCCCGTCAACAAAAGCCCACGGAAACACTCCAAGAACTCGCCACGGATGTTGAAAGGGTGTCCCACCTCGCCTTTTCGGAGTGCCCGACAGAAACAAGGGAAATCCTGTCCTTGCAATACTTCATCGACGGCATCCGGGATCCTGAAATACAGAAAGCACAGCAAATGGCAGATGTGAGGGATATAAAAAGCGCTCTAGTGTACGCTATGAAATTCGAGGTAGCTCCGCAAGCAGCTCGTAGAGGTCACCACCCATTCCGAGCTGTGCGAGTCCATGAGCCAGTGGATCAGTTGATGGCTCGCTTAGATGATTTATCCAGAAAAGTGAATGCCTTGCAACGGTATATTAGTGATAAGAAACCGACCGTAAAGTGCTGGAACTGCGGTGCTGTGGGACACATGTGAAGGAACTGCCGAACACTCCTGAGCAGGGAAAATAAGACGGACGATATAAACAGACAATTAAATGCCATGAAATGTAAAAGGGGTGAGAATAAACCAAAGTGCTGGAACTGCGGAGCTGAAGGCAAGTACGAATAAACTGCAGAACACCCCGAGGTGCGGAAAATAAGATCATTTCCCAGCAACGACGGAGGAAGCAATTTAATGATCATATTGCGGAGCTGAGATTGAATGATAGTGAAAAACCCTGTTTTAAAGCGCTCAAGATTTCTGCAGCGAGTGGCAACAGTAACGGACTATCAATTAATTTGCATATCGACGGAGTTCCTTGCAGTATGATCATTGATACAAGAGCTAATATTACCATCATTCGGAAGGATTTAGCTCAACAATTTAAGAACAAACTGATTTCAGCATTTGAGGACATGACTATCGATCCTCAGAAAGGATCCTCACCACGAAACGCCGACGTGTTATCTGGAAGACCCTGCTCAGAAAGCTGCCGAAATCATACTATGGTTGAAGAGATACCCAAGACTATCAGCAATTCTCCATCCCAGATGCTCATCGATCGTGATCTTCGTCTGCCTCATGATTTCTTATTTGGCTGCCCTGCAGATGCACCTTCATAGCCTGAGGAATACATCCAAGATGTCCAGGCCCGGTTTGAAGTAAAGCACCGTTCTGAAAGAGAGCAAGTCAACTTGGCGACGGAGAAGATGAAGACGCCCTACGACACGAGAGCTACTGGACATCGTTTCAACGAATTAGACAAAGTGTGGTTATGGCATCCGACTCACAGAAGAGGACTTTCTCCGAAACTACAGTCACGTTGGGATGGTCGTTACACAGTCCTAAACAGGCTGAACGACGTCGTGGCTCGGATCCGTAACTCATCGAACTCTAAACCTAAAGTCGTTTATTACGACAGGTTAGTTCATTACTATGGCCATAGTACGTAGTGCATATAATTGTAAATATTATAAGACCATGGTCCTATTTGTATTTAGTATTTGATTTGTATTTGTTAAGTATTAGTATTTGATAAGTACTTGTATTTGATAGCATTTGTATTTGATAGTATTTGTATTTAGTATTTGATAGTATTTGAATTGTATTTAGCGTTGGATAGAATTAAATTTGCTGAAATTTACTTATTGCAATTATTGCTTATTTTGTTATTGTAAAATAATGTTTATTATAGCATCGATGCCTTAGTGGTTTCCTGTCCAAGGATTGTACTGCCCGGGGCGTGCAGTCCTTGCGAAGGGGACAATGTTACGGATTTCACATTTATTTGGCTATTTATTTAGAATTGTAATTAAAATTGCTTTATATTTCCCGTGCAACGCAGACGATTTTTGAACAGAAAGCCACGTCAAAAAAATAAATGAATAAAAATAAAAGAGCGCGTGCATTTAATGTTTAGTAAATAAATATCTCGTAATTACTGTTGCCATATAGAAAAATCTAGAAAAATCGAGATTGTTCTAGTGATAATTAAAAAAAGCTTATAAAAGTCGAATTGAAACACCGAATCTCAGTTGCTGTTGTAGTTGTAGCTGTAAAAAGCGAACTGCTGTTTGTCTACTTAATGCCGTTTTTGATTGTAGCGATTGCGCTGTGAGATAGAATTATTTTACCTGTTTTGAACTGAGTTTTTGCTAAACGTTTGAGAAACTTAGAAAATTTTAGAAGAAAGGATTAATTCTCAGAGTTATTTAAAAATCGAGATTTGTAATGTGCTGATATATAATACATCTGAATATATATATATATATATCAGACCTTCTAAGCAAAATTCCTCTAGACTTAAAATAATTCCTCATTTCTTCCAGTTCGAAACATTAATGGAGTTTTACGTTTAAATTATAGAGAATCACAAAAGAGATTTCAGACTTCAAAAAGTGCACTGTGTATTTCATGCAGGATTAAAGAATACATTTATAGTGATTCTTCCAAAAAGCAAGATGGTGCCTTTTTTCAGTATTCTCTCAGCAATTATTTAATACATTCTTTTTTAAACTTTCCGTTAGTTTTTTAAGAATGCCTGGAATGGTTTTTGTTGCAAGATCTGTGTAAGCAAAATTTGAGTAAAAGGAATATCATTGTAAACAGAAGTAATCTTGATGCAAGTGCATTATCATTAAATATGCAATATTTTACTTCTCGTCTTTGTAGTTCTAAAGCATTATGAAATAGCTATTTCATGTTAATGCACTTAATGTTTCTTTTCAATTTCAGATAGTAACATTATAATTGGGATGTGCCATCTGTGTTGCATTAAAAGTTATTGTTGAAAATGCACATTGTAAATACACGAAACAACGGTTGCACAAGAGAGCGGATCATGGAGAAACCTATTTATTTGTTCTACTTCTCGGAAACTCGTATATTGCATGGCTGTTAAATACACTATTCATCAAAATTAAAGGATAATGATTGAAATAAGACCTAACTGATAATTAATGAAAATTATTAATAGAAATTTGTTCAAAAGCATTAGTTAACATAATTTACAATGTTTGTTAGTCGATTATTAGCAAAATATTGAAATTAAAAACAAATTTTTGGAAACTAGAAAATGATGGAAAAATAAAGTCATCTTTTCTGGAAAATGGTTTTCGTTAATTTAGTGTATGATCACCTGTTACAAATACACGAACCTCATATCTTGATTTCATAGACATTACGAAAGAGTTGACCAAGTCGTGTAGAATTGCACGCCACTCTCCTAAAAGTGCACTATTTAGTTCCTGGAGGGTCTGGGGAGGAATATGGCATGCTGAAATTCGGCGCCTTAAGGGATCCCACACAAGCTGAGTGGGCTTAAGTCGGAGGAGTAAAGCGGCCACTCCCTTTGAGGGACATGTTCTGTTTGCAAGTATCCTGACAACGCATTTGCATACATTCGTGGTGTAACGGTAGCACATTCGTCGCGTATTCGAGAGGTCCAGGTTCGAGTCCTGGCGAGGATGTTGGTCATTTTTCATGCCTCCGGCTTTAAAATAACTTAATGATTGTACAGATATGCTCAATGAGCCCAAGCATTCTCATCCATTAGCAAAAGTTATGGGCAAACAGCACTCCTAAACAGTCTAACTTGGGGTTCCAGTTCCTCGTCTTCATATCTCCGAACGATTACAGAATCTCTTCGAACGACAGGCAGCCATTTATAACAGCCATTTATGACGATTCTTCCACAAACCGTTGACCTGAGATCGCGGAAACGGGTTATTTCACGGACAAGGGAAGGGAAGTTGCCTGTTACTTCCTTTCGCCAGATTAAAACACGTTTACAGTCACTGTTCAGACTATATCTGAATTCGTCAGTAAACAATACTCGGCTCCAGTCTTCTTGGCTCCATCGAACATGACAAAGGCACCAGTTTAAACGGGCCGCTCTAGAAGATGGAGTGAGTGAAGAGCAGACTGTTGGTTTTTTTGCATACAGTCCAACCTCGTTAACCTTCGTGCTGCAGAAGAATGGTTAATTGGAGTTCCTGTGGCAGACTGAAGATGAAAAACCAAATGTTCTGTTGTGGCTTCGCTGTTTCTTCGAGCCGAAAACGACAGTAAATGGTCTTCTGATGCAGTTGTTGCTATTCGCCGCCCTTGCCCAGGGTGTCTAAGAACTGATCCAGTGCGCAAAAGCGGTCGAAACTCTTGGTATGGCACTTTGAGGGATACTCAAATCTTGGGCAACCTCCATTTGTGTTTCTCTCGATTCTAGTAATTATTCGCCATTTTTGACCTTCTTAAATGATACCTCTGAATCATATCTACTGAATACTGATCAATCTCAGAAACTACACTCACTTTAAACAACACTACAGACCAGAATTCCAGCATGCATCCACTGCGCGCATATTGTCAATAACCAAATTTGCATATTTCCGAGGCTAATGCATGCGCGGAAGTGCAATTTTATGTTTAGTTGTATTTTATTAACATAAATAATTACAGCATTAAGAATTGGTTGCACCACGTTAATTTTGTGAGCATATACTTTCTCATTATCCATTAATTTTGATGACCAGTTTAAATAATCTGTATATAATGCAAATGTAACTTCTATGAAACTCATTTAATCTAAGCCTATGAAGAAGAAAAAGATTAAGTATTATATATATATTTAAGCAAAATACTTACTATGGAGTTAAACCAGCAAGTTACATTGCGTTTACTTTCTTTGATTAAAAAATTAAAGAGTTGATAAATTAAATAATATATATATGTATATATATGTGTACGTGTGTAATATTCTGAGACCTGCTGCCCTAATCGATATAGTGGTTAACATAGTTGGCTCTCGTACAGTTGAGACTAAATTCGAAAATTACAGAAAATGCTTGGATGTGCGTAAGTGTATAATATGTACGCAGATGAAACACTTAAAATACTACTAAGCCGGAAGTAATCTCGAGAGGGCAGGCGATGGAGGAAGAGGTGTAATTCTGTCTCCGTGGGCGTTCTTTATCAAAATTGGCATGGAACTTCCATGTTCTCTTGGGTTTAAAATCGGTCGAAATCTGTGGCAGAGCTTGGACGATGTTCTTGGTGATGAGATGGCTAAATGACCGATGGATATCGACCATTTCCCTAAAAGTGAATTAAATTTCAAAATCTGAAACAGCAAAACAGCAACATAATTTCGGATTTTTAATAATCCAGATAATCACGACATGTAAATGCATACAGAAAGATCTGCAAGCAGATTCAACACTTTTATTCTTTGGAGAAATAAATTCTTGAGATATGCTTGAGACAGTTTAAGAAGTGCGTTGGTTGTTGAAAACATATTTGACTTTTCTTTAATTTCAATTAGTTTCAATGGCGTAAAGAAAGTGAGGCAGAAGAGAGCAAACAATGTAGCAGGATGAAAGCGGGAAAGGAAATGCGACGTGTGGAAGATGAAAGCTTGGCATATAATGATTTAGTTTCAGTTAACCTTTACCCATGTTTAAAGTTTTCCTCTCTGAAATTATTATTGGCTGAAGCAGTATAAAAGCATCTGTGACATAATTGCTAGGGAAGAATTATATGACATGAATAAACGTTAAAGTAAGGCAGTTTAGAGAGATTTATTGTAAACAATTACTATTTTTAGAACAGAAAGGCTACATAATTATAAAACAAAGAGTTAAAACATATTATTACGCATTAAAATCAGTATTCTGATTTAAATACCTTTTAATCTTACATTTATTTATATTTAGAATTTGTCTAAATTTTAGAGAAACACAAAAGAGATTCCAAACTTCAATAGAGGATGCAAGAATATACACTGGTGTGCAAAAATTAAGGACGAGACGGATTCAATATAACTTTGTACGAAAGCTTTCCAAATCAACACATTTAATACCATAAGATCCCCAATACATAAGGACATGAGTAATGTAAGCAACATTTACTAAAAAAGAAATCAGAGGGATAAAAAGAAGCTTTATTGAAAAAGTAGCATGGAGCGCAATGCGACTGAAGGCCGAAACATCCCTGTGATGGGTGTCCAGCAAGAAACATCCGGTCTTTAATAGGGGATATGATCTCCCCTGACTGCTAGGCAGATTTCAGATTATTTGTTCATGCTGGATATGTGGTTGTTAATGAGCTGTTGAGACACTGCTGCTCGTTCCTCTTGTAACACCAATCGCAGTTTCGGAATCGTTACTGGTGATAAGTTACGTGCTGCCACGGTTCTCACTACTAAGTTCCGCACATGCTTGACGGGATTTAAATCCAGAGACCTTGCCGACCAATCCATGTGTTCAATATCTTCACTCTCCAACAGCTCTTCGACAGTAACTGTGCGATGAGGTGGAGCGTTGTCGTCCATGAAGAGGAAATGAGGACACATAGCCCTTGTGAAAAGACGCATGTAAGGAAGAAGAACCTCGTTACAATAGCAGTTCCAGGTGACGAACCTCCTTGGGAGATATGAAGGTCGGTCCGGATACCAAACATTATGTCTGCTCGAACGAGAACTCGGCGATCTCCAAAACAGTCCCTTTTGATAATGTTGAAGGGGTTATTGCGTGTTCCCCGCTCTGTCCAGATGTGTATGTGTCTAGAATCGCAACTCAGACTAAATCTGCTCTCATCTGTAAAGAGTACTCGTCCCCATTCATTGTCTCTCCAATTCCGGTGTTCCCGGCACCACAGAGAACGCCTTCTCCGATCGGCAGGCGTTAGAGGTACACACCGTACAGGGTGTCGTGCAAACAGACCACCACCGTGCAGTCTTCCGGCCACGGTAAAACGCGATATCGGTCATCCAGTCGCCTGTGTCGTGTGTCTAGCGATTTCTCCCGCTGTCTGCCGCCTGTTTCTTCTGGCCTGTAAGGCAATATACCGGTCATCTGCTGGTGTGGTTCCTCGTGGACGACCACTACTAAACCCCCGGATAGCTGTTCCTGTAGTTTGAAATTGTCTCCAAAGTCGTGAAACGATGCTGTGAGCAATTCCGAACTCTGCAGCCACACTTGTCACACTGCGGCCTTCCTCCAACTTCCCAATGATTCGACCTCGGGTAAAAGCATCCAGATGTCGTCTAACAGATTGATTATTCGCCATTTCTCGCTGAGGCAGCAACTCGGTGTGATTTTAACTGCTATACGGCGTGCAATCTCTTTGCCAGAAATACTGATCTTACACCGACAACATGCTTTATACTACTCAGACACTCCCCCATTACGTCTACCTGCATATCTGCGCATGTGCTACCATACCTCACCGTACTTAATCTCCTGACTGGTCTTTCTGTCCGCTCTGCCTCTTCGTTCAGCTGATATGCTAATTTTTCGACTTCGTCCTTAATTTTTGCACACCAGTGTATTACTATTGAATCCTCCGTAGAGTAAGATGGTAGTTTTTTCAGTATTCTCTCGTAAATTAAACACATTCTGCCTTCCTTTTAGTTTTTTGTTGGAATCTAGGAATAGCTGACATGCTTTTATTGTAAGACTCGGGTAAATAAAATTTGATTTATATACTGGCGTCTTTTAATAAAAAGCCGCTGTCAGCATTCATAAAGTCGTGACAAAACATCAGCTCTAGCAATATCCGATTTTTTTCACTGTTTCATTCACTAATTTCTGGATGTCTCTCATTTTAAATTCCACCAACCTCTTTTGGACAAAAAAAACGGTTTATCAAGGATCATAATTTGCCTTCTGCCAAGAAACAATTCAGATGGAGACTTCATGGTAGTGTCACGTTTAGCCTTCCTCAAGGCAAACGCAAGTTCATTGACACTGCTATCCTAGCTTTGATTATAATTTTTACATCACTGTGAATGATTTTAGCTATGTGTGTATCTACTTTTTTTTGCAGTATTAGCTTGTGGACTATAAGGAACCATTTGCAAATTTTCTATGCCTATTCCTGAGCATAGATCATCGAAGGTTTGACTAACAAACTACTTTTCATTATGTGAAATTATTTTAAGTGAAGCTACATATTTTAATTTAAATTTATTCCTGAACGATTCTGCAACAATTTTAGCGAAAGTTTTACTCAGGGTAACTGGCTATACCCATTAAGAAATATTATTGGAAATTACGAGCAAATATCTGTTTTTATTTTTTCACTACGTGGATAAGAGCTTAGTAAGCAAGTTCCTATTAATTGATTGGGGAAAGTAGCTTTTATGCTATTTAAATACTCGGCCGGGCTATATCGTTAAGTATCTGACAAATGTTGTCGCGCTTAATGAGTAACAATTTTTGTCGCTGTGGAAAATAAACTGCTTCACGCACTCTCTGAACAGTTTTCTCATCCCACTATGACCTGAAATTGGTGCATCATACAATTCTTGTAATATATTTAAACTCGCTGGAGTAAATGGTCTTAATTCATTAGTAATTTTCATTATCTAAAGAAACGAAAGATTTTAAACAATCTCGTAGTTTCCGGGTTTGTTTGTAATAGCCGTTATATCCGGATGTTCAAAATGATAAGGATGTTTTAAATATGCATAAGCATTTTTGAATTCTAGGTCTGCTTGCAACTCTACAATAACTGTTTCGCAAGAATCTAAAATTTTATTTACATCACTCCCTTCGTCATCTAATTTAATTCTAGACAGAGTATTGGTGACAACAGTTTTCTTTCTGGGAAGTATGTTTAATTATTAAGTTATATTCTTAAAAGTTTAGGGCCGTTTTATAAGTCTTGTGATAAATTCTTCACAGAATACAACCGAACGACAATCGCATGGTCAGTATATACAATTATATCAATTATATGCATTTTCCCAAAGCATTTATATGCGTTTCCCCATTTCGTTCCCTAACTCGAAATTTCTGAATCGCCAGAAGAACGGCTAATGTTTCCCTCTCTGTAACGATATAGTTTCTTTGAGTTCGGACAAGTGTCTTACTAAAATATGCAACTGGCTGCTCGTCTTGCGTAAGCACTGTTTCTAGCGTGAAATAGATGCATCTGCAGAGGTTTTTAATTTCCCGTTTCCATCAGGGAACTTAAAGACTGGGGATTGAGTTAAAGACCTTTCAATCTTTCGAACGTTGCATTTGCCTCGACTGACCAAGTAAATCTGGCTTTCTTTCTTTTTCTGTGGTGAAAGTCCTATAATAGGTGAAAAAATGAGGCCAACGTTTTTGCTATATCTGGTGGAGCGTAATTTTTTTTAATCTTGGGTCTTGATTCTCCTTTTATATATCTTATAGCCCAAGTAACGAAGTTCTTTGCCTGCAAATTTATTTTCAATCTGCTTATTTTAGAAGCGAAAACACTTCATGTAAATCTCGAATATGTTCATCTGTAATCGCGTTAGTAACAATTATATCGTCTAAGAAAATTAATTCGATTTCCATTCTAATTATAATATTCCGAGAACTGGTCTTAGTGTAACTGCCTTTTGAAACATGGCGGGTGCTTCGCACATGACAAACACCATTTTCAGGAAAACATAAACAACTGATTTTGTAATAAACGCATGTTTTGGCGCATCATCTGGTCTCACGCATATCTGAAAGTATCCCCATATGAGATCTAGGATCATCGTACATTTCGCGGATTTAGTTTTTCGAATAATTGTCTCAGTATGTCTCAGTGCCTAAACTGGATATGTTGCTATGCTGCTTAACTTTCTATAAGCAATTGCAAAACTCCATGCTTTAATATCCGTCAGCGGGGAGATTCTTTTTCTTTGGTTACAGTACTACCAATCTAGAGTAAGGACAATTTTGCGAAGTATAATTTTATTTTTTAATATTTCTTGAATATATTTTTCAGCTGTCTGTTCTTTAACTTTGTCATAGCGTTAAGGCTCGGCAGGGGAGGAGTTCCCATGTTCCAATAGTGTGGTTTTTTTTCTTGGGTTAATCCTGGAGTCTTATCAAATAGATTTGAAAACTTTCTTAGCAAATGTTCCAGGTTCAGCTTTTCGTCGGGCCTCAACAGTTTCACGTCCAACGGAGGCTGAATTTCTTTCTTTTTCTCACTTTTTTTCGTACCTTTTTTACATGGCTTCCAGAAACTTAATTTTCGGCCCCACCGCTTTTTAAAAAATCCATTTCCAAAATTTCCTGTGACTGCAAACTCTTTACAACAACGAAAACCATCTTCTGGTTCTCATTTCTCCCTCCAACGTGTAATATGATTTTTACGCTGTGCCTTTTAAAGTTCTTTTGAAAATCATTTTCTACCAAAAACTACTCTACATCTACCAATAATGCGTCATCTGATACTTTGTTTAATATAATTCAAATGACTGGAGGGGCAAATTTTTTACTGTAACAGAATATAAGTGAATGCGAGAAGGACTTTGTTCTCTTCGGGATGACTGTATCCTATGTACTTCAGTACCGGTGAATAGTTTAAATTCTTACTGCCTTCCTCCTATTTCCTCTTTTGTGATTGTCTTGCAATTGCCATTAGCGGTTGAAAACTTATTCCTGTTATCAAAACTTCTACCTCCGTCACACCGTGAGCTTTCTGATAATCACCAACTTTTACTTTCCTGCGATCTCAAATAATTGTTCCAAAGTGCTCGGGCTTTGCGATTCAGAAAAGGTCTGAATTTGGGGTAACAATATAGGAAGGATAATTTATATAACTTCTGGACCTGGAAGTTTAAAGTGGAACTCTTGCTGTTTAAGGAGGATTTATGGGATGTTATTATTACAGAACCTCCATCTCCAGCAACTACAAAGTGGATTTCGAAAGACGGAAAAGCTAGAGCTACTATAGGACTATTATTGGAAAATAACCAATTAGGACATATTAGAAAGTGTACGACTGCGAAAGAGGCATGGAATATTCTCAAACAGTACCATGAAAAGTCAACACTGTCTCGAAAAGTTGGACTTTTGAAAAAGCTGTGTAATTTGCAGTACAGTGATAAAGAACAAATGAGCGATCATCTAATGAAAATGGAAGCTATTGCGGATCAACTAGTAGCGTTAGGTGAGAAAATTTCAGAACCTTTACTCGTTGCATTTATTTTAAGCAGCTTACCTGAAAATTATGCTACGTTAATAACAGCTTTAGAAACAAGACCTGAAGAGGACTTAACTATTGAATTAGTTAAAAATAAATTGTTGGAAGAGTACACTCGTCAAAACGAAAGTAAAGAACCTGCTGAAGGAAACGAGAATAAAGCTTTGAAGTCATATTCTTCTTTAATGCGTAACATTCCAGCTGATAAAAATAAAGTACCTAAATGTTTCTTTTGTAAGAAATTAGGACATTTTAAGGCTGACTGCAGGAAATATGCGAAATGGAAACTTAAGCATAATCAAAAGCAACAAGTCAATGCGGCGGTGGATTCTAGTGACTTTAATGAAGCGAAACAAGTTTCGAATCACCATTGCTTTACAAGTGTGGATAATTTACATGGTTACTGGTGTATCGATTCTGGAGCTACCATTCATATGTGCAATGATAAAAGTCTGTTCTGCAATTTTGATAGTGATTCTGTTCCTGAACGAATAACTTTAGCTAACGGATATACTGTGTTTAGTCAGGGAAAAGGTAATTGCTTGGTAAAATATCAGAATAATCAAAATGAGGAAATACAGATTACAATTAAAGATGTGCTTTTTGTTCCACAGTTATCTGGAAATTTATTATCCGTAAAGAAGCTAACTGATAATGGATATGAAGTGAACTTTAAAGGGGCAGAATGCCACATCGTGAAGAATGATAATATAATAGCTTTCGGCTACACCAAAGGAGGTTTATATGTTCTTAAGGAAAGTGAACTTGCTCTTCGTACGAAACTAGTTCATACAGAATGCATTCATGATTGGCATTTAAAATTAGGTCATAGAAATCCTGCCGATATTTTAAGGATGTGTAATGAATCTATGGCTGAAGATATGAATATTGCTCCCTGTTCTGCTGTATTGACATGTGAGGATTGTATTGCTACCAAAGCATGCAGAGAACCATTTCCGAGAAAATCTACTTCACGAACCTCCGAGATACTCGATTTAGTGCATACAGATCTTTGTGGTCCAATGCAAACTGTAACTCCAGGTGGTGCAAGATATATACTAACAGTAATTGATGATTACAGTAGATACACTACAGTTTACCTTCTGAAGCATAAGGAAGAAACTAAACAGCGTATCGCAGAGTTCATCAAACAAGTACTAACACAGTTTGGGAAAGCACCAAAACGACTGAGATCAGATCGAGGAGGGGAATATACAAGCAAAGACTTTGAAAAATTGCTGAAAGAAAATGGAACAATACATGAGAAAACTGTTCCTTATTCTCCGCAACAGAATGGAATAGCTGAGAGGAAGAATCGTACATTAATTGAGATGACAAAAGCGATGCTAAAAAGCTCTAATCTTCCAAACAAGTACTGGGGTGAAGCTGTTGTTACAGCAAACTACCTGCAAAATAGATTGCCGACTGGAGACCATAAAGTTACACCATATGAAAAATGGCACAAAAGGAAACCATCATTAGCACATATACAAGCATTCGGTACTCCAGCATATGTGCATGTACCGAAAGAGAAGAGGCAAAAACTTGATGACACGGCTGTTAAACGAATCATGGTTGGATACGAAGAAGGAACAAAAGGTTATCGTTTGCTGGATACGAAGACTGACAATATCGTAATTAGTCGGGATGTGACATTTATACCAAAAGATCCCCATCCTAAGGTTAAACAGGAGGATACAGATGATCTGACTATTTTGAAGGATAATTCAGAAGAGGAGTGTAACTCTGAAAATACAGAACTGAGGAGATCTCCTAGACAAAACAAAGGTATACCGCCTGTGAGATACAATATTAGTTCATTCTCAGCACAGTCGGAAGAAGCAGCAGATCCAACATCATATTATGAAGCTTGTTCGGGTGCCAATAAGGAAAAATGGAAACAAGCCATGCAAGAAGAGATTAATGCCTTAAAGACGAATGGCACATGGAATTTGACAAATGCGCCTGAAGGGAAGACCATTATAGGCTGTAAATGGGTATACAAGACCAAACGAGATTCCGAAGGAAAAGTATTTCGTTATAAAGCTAGACTGGTTGCTCAAGGATACCAGCAGAAATATGGTCACGACTATGATGAAGTATTTGCTCCGGTAGCCAAGCCAACTACTTTGAGAATGCTTCTTACCATAGCAGGAAAAAGAAAAATGGCAGTAAGACATTATGATATACAATCAGCATACTTAAATGGCGATCTATCTCATGATATATACATGAAGCAACCTCCCGGATTTGAAGAAGGTGATAAAGTGTGTAAACTTGTAAAGAACTTATATGGCCTCAAGCAAGGAGCAAATGAATGGAATAGGAAACTTAATGAAATTCTCTTAAGTAAAATATTTCAACGAAGTCAAAATGACCCTTGTTTATATACAAGACAAGATAAAGAAGGGTTTGTTTACATCACTGTACATGTGGATGATATGGTCGTTGCAGCAAGCACAGAAGATTTACTTAAAACTTTACTTTTGAAAGCGAAATTGGTGAATATTTCTCAGTGAAAAATTTGGGAAATCTTCATTACTATTTAGGCATACGCTTTCAACACGACGACGAGGGAATCTTCTACCTAGACCAATCAAGTTACATTTCAAGAAAGCTGAAACAATATCACATGAACGATTGTAAAACATCTACATTTCCTATTGATCCAGGATATTATTAGCAAAGGAAAGATGTAAAAGCTTACAGTAAAGTTGAGGAATATAAAAGTGCAATAGGATCTTTACTGTACCTAGCAGTCAATACCAGACCAGACATAGCAGCTGCTGTTTCCATCTTAGCTAGAAAAGTGTCAAAACCTACGGAAGCAGATTGGATAGAAGTCAAAAGGCTCTTCAGATATCTAAAATTAACGAAAGATCTTAAACTGCGTCTGGGAAATGTAAATGAGCACGAAAATAACTCGTTGTTATGCTATGTGGATGCAGATTGGGGAAATGATCCTACCGATAGGAAATCTAACTCCGATCTAATCTAACTTACTTGGAACTGTAGAAAACAACAGTGTGTGACTTTGTCATTGACTAAAGCGGAATTTATAGCACTTGCCGAAGCAGCAAAGGAGGCAATTTGGCTTAAAAGGCTCTTGCAAGATTTCCATGAAAAGGACACTGTTTGCATTTTTTATGAGGATACTCAAAGTTGCATCAAAATGTTACATGATGAACGAGGCAGTGGTAGAACTAAAAATATAGACACTAAATTTCATTTTGTCAAGGAACTTGTTAAAGATAAAAATTATGAACTACGATATCTGCGTACTGATGAAATGACTGCAGACATTTGAACAAAGCCATTAGGGACAAACGAACTAAAAACTTTTAGGCAAAACCTTGGATTATGTTAATTTGTGATTTATATTATGTATTGATTTATTATTTTATGCAGCTTAAGGTAAGTCATTTTATTAAGGATTAATCATTGAGGAGGGGTGTTGATATTTTATACCTCCAACTGTCACGAGATGCAATGATTAATGTTATTTTTCTGTATTAGCTTATGCTCTCAGAGCGGTTAAGTGACGTAATAATGTTTTGGCGGTCTGCCAACGCGAGCTCTGAACTTCTGTTATGTCGCAGTAGTAAAGTCGATCGCTGTATAGTTTGAATGCTTGCTTTTTCATTCTCCTAATAAACGCTGTTATCCCTGTAAAGTAATTAATATTTAATTATTTCATAACACCAATATGCCCTCGTGGTGTATCGATAGCACACTTGACGCGTATTCGAGAGGTCGAGGTTCGAGTCCCGGTGAAGGCATTGTACATTTTTCACATTGTCTGCTTCACAGTAATCTAATAACTGTACAAAGAATTCATTTAACTGTGCAGTTAGCTGAGAAGCGTTTTCAAACTTTCAACGACAAATAATTAGAATACTATATAAGTTTTGAATAGCATAGAACAATGTTGGCAAAGCAGCATAGAAATAGAGTCTTATAAATACCTTTAGAGTAATAAACATTCTCAGTTAAAATCCTACATCCGTGGTCTTACATGAGTACTTATTAGTGAAGGGTTGAATGACATGCTCGGTGAAAAAACACTTTTATTGATGAAATACGTAAAAACCCCTACAGATCAGAATTGACGGGAAGATTAATGACCAATTTTAATGATAGAGAACATAAGTATTATCCCTAAAACGTAAATTCTTTCATCTCATTAGTAAAGCAATTTACTAATGAGTAATTCATTCGCCTCATTAGTAAATTTATAATGAATGTAATTATTACAAATAACTTCTTTCGCTGAAAATGCACATCAAAGGTTTATAGATACACGGAAAATTTGATATTGTTTTGAAGTACCTGCTTACATAATAATATTTGCTTACGTATCTCGTCTGCAATCTAAAAATATCTAATATCTGCGCCTTTACAAAAAGAAAATGTTCGCTTGTT